>VYZT01019219.1:6320-40182 GCA_013400735.1 Pomatostomus ruficeps | reverse complement strand
GTCATTTAAAATCTCTTCCTAGTGGAAGCAACAGTTTAACATTCAAATATAAATTATTTTATTAACATGTATTTCCTTCAACTGTTGTTCATTTAACTACAGGATCACATTCTGTAAGCAATAAAATATTAGATAATTTCATTTCAGAACTTCTAAGCTTTTGGACTTCTGTCTCATGTCTTTAATGATGTTTGTGTTTTTAGGTTTCTGTTAAGGGCGAAGGGTGTTGCTATCTAAATGTCTCCGTGAGCACATCCAGACCATGCTGTTCAAAGTGCTGTCCTACAACACAATCTGATACAGTGTAAATGGACAATATTTCTTCTAAATGTCATTAGGAAATGAGGTGATAGTGTTAGTTGCAGTATGTGGAAAAATTAAGGCAATCCTAAAAATAAAGTGAAATTCAGCAGTAAATAGGAATCTTTTTTAAAACGTTCTATAGATATAGATTCCCATCTGTTTGTTGGTGTGGATTTGTTAAATTAGCATTTTTGTTTCATGCTATGAATTAAATCCGTTTTCTCCTGTAAAAAATGAGGGAAGAAATTTTTAATGCCGCATAAAAAGGTATGGGGGAAAAAGTTTCAAAAAATTACTCCAAGTAAAATACTCTGGTAACCAGTTGGGTCCTTGATATTGGGTCTGGTTTTATGCATTAGTGAACAAAAGATACTTAATTGGTGTTTACTCACTCCAAGTGTCTCAAACAGTAAACAGGAATAAAATTGTTCAGAAGTGTCTGCACGTCATTTCCTCACAACTTGCCATGACTCCCTGGCGCTTCTGGTTTTGTCGGATTATTAGTCTGTGAAGGAAGAGATAAAGCATTTCCTTGTATTGAATTTGAGCACACTCTGTGCTTTGGGCAGAATGAAATATTAAAGGCTGTTTGCGATCTCACAGATGAGTGGGGCAGGCAAACTCTCTCACGCACACAGAAGTGGGGAGCAGAGTGAGGCAGAGGCATCTAAAGGTTTTTGAATTTAGGAGATTTGTTCATGGCTGTATTTCCCTCCCACCTACAGGGACACTCCACCCACATGGTTTTGAATTGCTGCTTTAATTATTTTTCTAAGTGCCTCTGGACCAAATGTCCTTGTTAATCCTTCTGTTGACTGTGGCTTCTTAAACTATTTCATAAACACAATAAACATCACTAATTGGAGTGAACTCTCCCAGTCTAGCATTCCTGAAACAGTGGAACCTGCAAGACATGCTCCTGCAAATGACAGGGTGTGGATGTACTGCTCTCGTTTTCATCAATAGAACAGATTAATTACAGATGGGAAGGACAGTGGTAAATGACAGAGCCTACTTGGGAAAGTAAAATACTTTGGGGTACTGTGGTTAAAATACAAAGGGTGAAGTGTATCATGCATCCTTATTTCTCATTTTTTGTAAATACATGAAAGTTATGCAATAGTACACTGTCATTACCTATGTAGCGATGTGGCCAGAGAAAGATTTCTGAAGTGTTGAGTAATGTTCTTAATACTGTATAATATGCCACAACTGGTAATTGTCTTATAGAGGGATGTTGTCCATGGCAATCCTTCGTTATTAATATTACCTTACATCTTGGCACACTACTGAGACCTTCCATCCCATGGATGGCTGGTTTTACAAGTTTGGCCTTATCTGTCAGGCTGCTTGTGTGGAACCAAACTGAAGTGCATCTATATTACTTAATGAGAAACTTTGTCTTAAGTGTAGGGAAGTCTCCCACTATGAGGCTGTCAGCTACCTAAGCCCTAAAATCCATGATAATTACCGTGTCTATAAAATGCCCCTCATTATGGCACATAAAATGCCTGGCTGCAAAGAACTGCTCTGTGAAGATTGTGTGCTGCATACCAGTCAGCATAAAATAAAACTCCTGGGTAAACAGTAAATAAATAGACATTATACTTGATACCATTTGCACATTTTTTGATGAAGGAGATTTCCAAGTTGTCTGGCAGTGAGAAAACAACAATTTCATGCATATAGTATTCATCACATAGGAATGTAGTGGTTATTGTGCAGTCTGGTGAGTCTTGTGCTTTCTTGTCTGTTACAAATGAACGTGCTGGCTCTTAGAGAAGGTGGTGCACAAGGAGTTAAACAGGCTATTTGCCATCAATCAATACTGGAAAAAATACACAGTAAGAACCTAGTAACCTTTCAAAGAACTTGCTTTGAAATATTCATATAACAATAAAGGTGCAAATCCACCTCTTTATTTGAAAGGAACTTAGCAAAGATGCATCCAACAGAAGGAAATATGAAAACACTTTTCCTCAATTACCAATCGTTAGCTCAAAGCAAGTAATGAAATTGTTTCAGAAAATAGCTGCATGATTATTTATTGACTTTGGCCACATTGATTTGCTAAATCATATGGATGCTATTAAAGTTTGCTGTTTTAAGCAACAGCACCCTCTGCCCCCCTTCACCCCTTTCTTTCAATTGTCATGGTCAAATCCCAACACAGCTTTCAAACCATAGTTTGAGAGATCATGCATTTCAGTTATACTTGCAATAGTTTCATATTTCTTAATTTTGTCCCATTAGCTATCCCCACCCTTTTTATTTTAAAGCTTTTCTGTGTAGCATGGTCTGCAGCTCAGATACAAAACTATGAACTGTGTTATTGGATGTGTGCTGTTGGTTCAAAACTCATTTAACTGGAGTGTGGACTATATTTTTCAATCTGAAATATTCCATGTATCCTACATTACAATGTCAAATTATTAGCATATTTTCAAAGCAAACAAAAAAAAGTAATCTAAAACTATGTCTCTCAACTGAAGGGTTTTTTAAATAGTTCCCTGTGTATTTTAAAATAGCATATGTTAGAGCTGTCCCACATATTATTACTCTGAAAGCTGGTGACAGAAATGCTGAATCATGTAAAGGATATTATAGAAAACTTGGACTATACCTGAATCCAGATATTGACAACTTGTTCCTTAGCCATTTTTATCTGCAGAGGGCCTTTCTTACGCATTTTGAAGAAAGAATCAGGTGCATAATCTTTGGCTAATGTGAGATCACGCTGAGTCGCATAGCAGCAGCAAAATTAAACCCTCAGGAATAGAATTTGTAAAATTTGGTATCAGTTGTCTACATGGCACCACCAGTGCACTAAATGGCCTAGCAGAAGAAATGAACTCTGTGTAGTTTATGGTACAAACCCAATTTTTCTAACATGCTGTTCCTTAAAAAAGGCAAGTTTCTCTTTCACTCTTAAGTAGCCTAAAGCTGTTTTATAGCAGCCTTTTATAATATTAACATTGCATTCTCTATCTGAAAACCCATTTTTAGCCTTTGCTGTGGATGAGTTTGAGGGGAGGGGGTCTATGTTACCAGAGGTGGAAGCAGAGTTTGCCAATTTCTCTGGACTGTAGACTCTGAAACTTGCATCTTCTCATATATATGACTCTCAGCGCTTCTCTTTCTAGCTAAAAACCTCTGTTTTTAAACTCTATTGTTAGACCAACAGCAGCCCTGCAAAAGGCCCTCCCCACCATCTGAAAGGGGGAGTTGTCAGTACATTAAAAGTCTAAGCCTTCCCTATGAGTGCATCACATCCACCAGCCACATATCACTGCTAAAAGAAACATGGCACGCAGGTGTTTAAATTATTTACACTCATAATCGGCCTTTATGTTACATTGCTGAGCCAAGGCTCTGTTATTCTAGTGCATAATTGATGGTGCTCAGTAGTGGAAAAGTTAGAAAAGCGGAAGTAATGTGATGTGAAAGTTGAGCGAGGCAGCTCCAGCTGGCTCAGCTGCCTGGACTGAGCTGCCCGCACGGCCACCTGGAGAAGGCAGGGGAGCAGCCTTGGACCAGGCATGGTATCAGGAGCTTGATCTGGCATTCAGGGGGAAAGGGTTTCTTCAGCTGAGCCGCATGACCAGCAAGGGCTAGGAGGCTTTTGTAGTTTGTCACAAATCTTGCCTGTAAATCTTTCAGGGGAGTTACAATTCTGTATGCCCCAAAAGGAGGAGTTTGCTGTGAATCCTGCATGATTTGGGATGGTGTGATGGCAGGTAGCAGTGGATGGCAAAAGGGCTGTATTGCCCTAGTCATTCTGGTTCAGACTAGAACTAGTTTATTCTAGAACAGACAGTTCCATAGCCAAGTATATTTTATAAAGGCTGCAGACCTTCAGAAATTCTGACTGCTTTAGAATACACAGGAATCCCCCATAAACGGAAATGATCCAAAGACTGCCCTATTTTGTAATGACTTTAGTAATATTAAGGCTATGTTGGATGCCAGTACATTGCAGGATACACTCTATTATTTGAAAAAGCAATTACATCATGTCCGAAAACTTCAGCTAATTTATAAAGCAACTTAATATATTTTTTTATAAATATTCAAATAGTTTTTAAAGAATGTGTGTAATTTACAAATATGAACTAATTTTAAAGGTTCTTTTTTGCCCTCCCCTCCCTTCATTGAGCTTTTTCAATATTAAGTCAGTGCTTTTTTTTTTGTTATCCTCCAACATGGTACATATGTGTAGTGTAAGATAATATACCATGATGTGACAGAGGAAGAATGATTGCTTTTCTGGTATAAGGAGAAATAACCTGTATATTCAACAATAGTGGTTGCTGGTTTGGGCTTTGGTCTATATCTAATAACATACGTAAAAGTTCAAATTATTTTGGAATAATAATTTATTCTGTTACTAATTTATCTAGACGAATGTCTTAATCACCAAACCCCTCACCATTTCTCGGTCATTATTAGGATATAAAAAAGGATATTTCACTACAGAAATAAGCAAGATGGTTGTAGTAAAAAGTTACTCAGCAAGTTGCATTTGTTTATATTATTGATCTCTAGGTACACTGATTTCTATTTTTTTTTGGTAACACTATTTGTCTTTGAGGCAATTAGTGCTTAGCCACGTGGTGTAGCTGCAAGTAGACCTCTTGTGTAACTGGCAATGAATAGTGCTAATGAGCAGGACTTTCACTCTTGTGAAAACAAGGGCTGCAGCCTGTGTAAATACTACTGGTGTAGCTGAAATGGACATATTGTGACAAGGGATGCATGGCTAAAATAATGAAACGTTTCTGCACCTCGCTTGTATTTTGACAGAAATTGGTGCACTTCTAGTAGTTGGAGCCCCTGACATAAACACAGTGTCTTTATGCACTTGAATGGATTATGTATTTTTATACTAAGTAGAACTTTATACTTTCTTGTGTGCATGCTGTAAATAGCCAGTATTTAACCTTGGCCTGTATTACCTTGATACACAGGGGTGGTGCAATGTTGATACATGCATGATAACTACTCACTCTGTGACAGTTCTTCAGGTCATAAAGTGTCTAATAACTTACATTATTTCTATGTAGAGAAAATAAATGTTTCATCCCCACTTGCCGTTAAGAATTGTGCAGAGATCCCAAATCTTTTCATCCCTTAGCTTTAATAAGCTTGTCTCGTTAATATTTCTTCCAGTAATTCTGCCAGAAAGGCCCAAACAAACAAACAGCAAGAAATTTTAAAAAAAAGACTGAAATTTTGTAAGGATTGTTATGATAATATAAATAACAAAAAATGTATAAAACTATATTTCATATAGGAAACACTGCCTTGTAACATTTAATGAAACAACACAAATCCTTACAGCTTCTCTGATGATGGTGCTATAAAATACCCTGATATGGTTTAACGAAGGCAACCTGTGTCCTGATGAAAATAATGACTACAGCAAAGTCTTGTGCCATAACATTAGGGAGGCAAGAACACAGTGAAAAATAATTAGACACTGAGGAAGAAAACTACTCAATCTTTTTGCTTGGCACTGTGTTGAACAAGGGCTGTAAAGAAATGATAGTAAGATGTACATTTTTTCAATTAGGAAATATTTTGAAGAATTTTATTTCATTGAAGTTATTTTCCCATTGGGAATTATTTTTATGTCCCAGATTAAAATTAGGTTTTCAGATTGTTACATACCATTTTTATGTTTACCTCTTCTTGCATAGATAGATTATTATTATTATGTTTGTACAAACTCACTTTTTTAATATTCTTTCTATACCACAAATATATGAATATTAGTCTCTAAATCAAGACTCCAACCTGCTTTTGGCTTTGAAAGAGAAGGTGGAAAAAAAGAGTTCATTATATGAATCCGGATCTGTTTTCCTTGGCGTCCATCCTTTAATGTTTATTCAAAACATCTTCCTGAGTTTTGGTCCTTTAGTTAAGGATTTAGTTAAGGATTTAGCAGTGGCAGAAATTTATATCACAGATAAAGGAGTGTAGTGGCAATGGTGACAAACGGAGTATTAAAGGTTGTGTCAGGAATGTTCTCATGTGCCGGCACTTTAAAATCCAGATATGTAGTCTGCTTTGTTAATTCACAGTGCAGTTACTTATACTGCTTAGTGAGACGGCAAGTGTAAGTAGTTGCATTGTAAGAAGCTGGTTAGTCACTTAAAAGTTTTAAAAATGTGTTATATTAACCTGTGAAATATCTTCAGATGTATGGTACTAATATGTGTGGGTTTCTTAATGTATCATTTACGTGCTAGGATACAGTGCTTCCAGGTTTGTGGTCTTATTTGAGTTACTCTCTATTTCTAAGAATTTTTTTGTAACATATCTATATATTACTTTAAAAATAAATTTGTACACATCTAATGTATATTTTTAAGATAGCTATATGTTTAGTAGCTATAAATATGTAAGGTTAGGAAATTAAAGAGTCTCCTTTCAATTTCTCCAGAAACAAAATGTGCTCTGAATTATCAAATTGGTCCAGTTATGTTCCTTTTTAGATTGTAAGAAGAAGGCTCCAATCCTTTAATACTTCACTGTAGTTGTTAATTAGCATTAAGTTATAGAGAATGTGTCTTGTAGAACTACATATCCTATTGATCCAGAATTAAACTGTTAATTATAGAGTTATAGAATCTACATGTCTTTAAATTCCTCCAGGAATGGTGACTCAGTCAGTTCACTGGGCAGCCTATTCCAGTGCTTGACAACCCTTTGATTGAAGAAATTTTTTCCTGATATCTATTCAAAACCTCCCCTGGTGCAACTTGAGGTCATTTACTCTCATCCTGTCACTGTTTGCTTGGGAGAAGAACCCCTCCTTGCTACATCCTCCTTCCAGGCAGTTGTAGAGAGTGATAAAGTCACCCCTGAATCTCCTTTTCTCCAGGCTGAGCACCTTCAGCTCCCTCAGCGGCTCCCCATCAGACTTGTGCTCCAGACCCTTCCCCAGCTCCGCTCCCTTCTCTGGACACGCTCCAGCCCCTCAATGTCCTTCCTGAATTGAGGGGCCCAGCAGTGGACACAGCACTCGAGCTGCGGCCTCACCACTGCCCAGCACAGGGGGACGGTCACTGCCGTGCTCCTGCTGTCCCGCTATTGCTGCCACAGGCCAGGATGCCCTTGGCCTTCTTGGCCACCTGGGCACAGCTGGCTCAGGTTCAGCTGCTGTTGACCAGCACCCCTGGGTCCTTTCCTCCCAGGCAGCTTTCCAGCCACTCTGCCCCAGCCTGTGGCACTGCAGGGGTTGTTGTGACCCAAGGGCAGGACCCGGCACTCAGCCTCATTGACACTCATTCCTTCTCTTTGGCCCATGGATCCAGCCTCTGCAGGGCCTTCTTACCTTCAGGCAGAGGTACACTCCAACCCAACCTGGTGCCATTTACCTGTGGGTATACCTGATGCTCTTGTCCAGATAGTTGATAGACAAAAATATAAAGATATAAAACAGGCCTCAACACTGGGTTCTGGGGAACCCCGCTGGTGGACAGCCACCAGCTGGATGTAACTCCATGCACCATCACTCTCTGAGCTTGGACATCCAACCAGTTTTTCACCGAGTGACACTGCACCCGTCCAAGCTCTGAACAGCCAGTTTCTCCAACAGAATGCTGTGGAAAACGGTGTCAAAGGCTTTACTAAAATTTAGTCAGGTGCCATCCACAGCGATCCTCATCCACAGAGCAGATCCCCTTCTCATAAAGAGAGACTGGCTTAGTTGAGCAGTACATATTTTTCCTAAACCTGTGCTGGCTGGGTCTGATACCCTGGTTGTCCTGTCTGTGCTGCGCAATGACACTCAGGATGATTTGTTCCATGACCTTTCCCAGCACCAATGTCACACTGACAGTCTTGCAGTTCCCTGGATCTTCTGACCCTCTTAGATGGATGCCATGTTTGCCAGCCTCAGGTGAACTGGGACCTACCCACCAGGATTGCCAATAAGTAATGGAAGGTGGCTCAGTGATCGCTTCCTGGGACCCGCGGGTGGATCCCATCTGGTCACACACCATTTATGTGTCCCAGTGGGGGCAGGTCACTGACCATGTTTACTACTTGGTGAACAGTAGCCAGTACAAGTGGAATTAATATTGCAATATGTTGTGAAATCTTCCATTTTTGATTTGGTGATAGAGGTGTGCTTTGGGGTGTTTTGTTGAAGTTCAGCCTAGGACATGGCTAATGCACCGTCTGTCAAAAGAGTGATAGTGGAATACTGGGTCTGAGGACAGTCCAGGCTGGAAGGGATTTCAAAAGGTGTCTAGCGCAGGGAATGTGCTGCAGCCATGGTGGTCTCTGTGGCCTCCAGCTCAGCTCACTCCAGTCAATCTGGAGCAATAACACACAAGACAATTCCACATACCATACATAAACCACAAGACCTTACAGTGCTGTGCCCAGAGGGGTCTGTGCAGGGTGTCCAAATCACTCAGCTATCGCAGTGAGTCAGGAGGGACGGAGGGTTGTACTTCTAAGATGGTGTCTCCACCTCCTGACTGCCATTCCAACTGCTTGGGCTCACTCAAGCATCAAATCCTTTCGTGAGCACAGGGCTTGCTCTCTGCACGCTATCACTGCAGAGCGAGGGCCATGCTGGCATCCAAAAATTAAATTAAGCCAGAATTGCCATGGCATTCCTGCAGTTGGTCAGCTCATTGTGCAGGAGGTAGAGGCTTCAGAAAAATGCTTTACTCTCATTAAGTAAATCTAAACATACTTTTAAATTTTAATCCTTAGGGTTGTTTGGTTGTTTTGGATCTCTTCTATGAATTTTTCATATACTATCTCCCATGCTGCTTGGTGTAATCCACTCTCAGGTGGAAATCTCAAGACATCTTCAGAGCAAAAGTTATTCTTTTTTTTTTTTTTTTTTACTTGTTGTGCCTTCTAAGTTAAAAAAAAAAAAAAATTGAGACAGATACTTCCAGAGAAAGGCTTAATTTCAAAAGCTGACGGTTGCCTTGTTGGCTGCTTTAAAAATTACAGTAGTTATCTCCAAAACTTGTGTCTAAGATGTGTATTTGAATAGTTACCTTCACGTGTAGTTTTCCTATTTTACTTTCTTGATAGTTTTATTTTTTTCTTTTTGTATCCTGCAGTATAGTTCTGTGCTTGATTTTGTGAAGACAGAGATATCTTTAAGTGGAGGACATGTTTATTAAAGTGTGTGGGCTGTTTCTAGGGATGGTATCTGGATAGTCCGGATAGTTTCACGGCATTTACCTGAATTCTTAGTGGCCTTATTTACGACTTGTGCTCGTGGAAAGAACATAAATAGCTGGGGAGAAAAACATGCGGAGAATATTATCCTGCAGATAAAGTGAGGTGGTGTATTTCTGTATTTAGCTTATCTTTTTCCACTGGAAAAGGAAGAATTAGTGCATCCTTCAGGGATATAAAAGATTTTTCTGCTAGAGTAGTTTATAGCATGGACTAAGTATTTTTTGTAGCTGCCAACTGGTTTTTTTAAATGTTTTTGGAAGTAATAAAGCAGGATTGCAACTATAAATTGTTGTAGTGGTAGCTGCTCACAGGCTTGCCCACTTACTCATAGTTCTTTAAGGAAAGTTATGTTTAATTTCTCTTAATGAATACTCAGGACTGACTCCACTCAAATGCTTTGATGGGCTGTTAAATTTACATATGTCCTGCAGTTGTAAATTACCGATAAGGTTAGTAAAAAGAGTACATTGACACACATTTCACATTATTTACTTATTTACTCCGACCATGATGATTCTTACTTCTGCAGTAAGGTTAACTGCTTTTTAGTGTTTTGATTTTTTTTCGCTTTGTATTTTTCATAAGAAATGAGCATAAAGGTGTGTGTACATTTAATAGCTCACAGACAACAAATGGGAATATGGGAGTTGCTGTAATTAAAATATGATGTGGTAATTAAATCAGATAAAAACACCTTTTCACCTACAGAAGGAAGTCAGATAATACTTTATTCTCAAATATTATTGAATATTTGTTCTAGAAGAAGAATATACTAACCAAGATTAATTAAAGTCTTGGTTATGAAAATAATTTGTGTAACCAAGTAGCCATTTTTCTTTGCCTTTACTGATCCTTTTTTAAGTGAGAAAGGAATATTTTCACAAGCATATGGATTCTGGGGGCCCAAATTGTCGTTTATTTTGTATATATAACTGAGGGGCAAAAGCAGTTTGTACTTTTTGAAACAGTTGTTTTTTTAATCTGTAAATGGGACAGCTTGGGCAGCAGATGAAATAATTCTGTTTCTTTTCTTCTGATTATTTTCCAAATTTGTATAAAATAGCTGTCAAGCTCTAGGATGAATTGTTCTCCTTCTTATATTCTTGGATTTCAGTTGAGTTTTAGATAAAGAAATCTGGCTGCTTTGATTACTTTTTATCTTGAACATGTCATGTTGTCCTCCCTTCATCCCCTAAAAATAGTCTTTCATTGCACTTGCTTTAATAAATGTAAAAGCTGTGGGTAATAGATTAGAACTAAAAATGGTACTGATGGTGTTGTGTATGAATAGCTCACTTAAGGAGTAATAAATGGCTTTCCTACATATATTTAAAAGAAGTTAGTTTGTTAAAAATTATCTTGCTTATTATTTTTCTATAAAAACAAGTGATAGCTCTGTAGTTTTACATGACTGAGATTTTGAGGAGGGGAAAAAACTGCTGTGGTTAAGTGCTTTTGAAAAGAGCCCAGTGTTCCTTATAAAAATATTGCTATCTCTTTTGCAGGACAGTAGGAATTTGTGAGGAAATGTTATATGTTATAAAATGTGAGAGCTGGAGAATTGTTAACATAATTATTTTTTTAATTGGATGAATATTAAAATTGTGGTGCTATTTCTAGATATAAGTTAAATTTATGCTGATGATCCTATCCATACCTCCTGTGAAGACAATAAAAATTGCAAACAGATGGAAAGCTCCTATAAAGAAATCATATGGGAGGTAAATGTTTCACTGAACATAGATTATGTGACAGAATTATTAGTGAAATCTTACAACAGAAATTGGGTTATTAAAGTACACTAGTTACCTTTACATATATTCATAATTATATTCAAGAATTTTCTGACTCTTGTCCTCAAAAACATTTTTAAAGCCATTTTAGATTATATGCTAAACAAGAACATAGACTCCCTTATGATTTTTTTCACAAGAAAGGGAGAGAGCCTAAGGGAAAAAAAGTAATGCAATTTAATATGAAAATCCTGATTGGAAAGATACGCCATTTATGGTCTATCCTCTTTGAGTTGATCTACATTTTGTTCAAGTGCTATTTCTTATTTAAAGGACAGTTCTGAAAATATGACTGTGATTTTTCAGAACAGTTGTGTGGCACTTTATTTTCACTTTATAAAGAAAACGAAGCAAAATGCTGCTGTTTTTCCTCTTAAGGAGTTTATTCGCTAGGTGAAGGCTAATCCTGCCTTGTATCCAGTGTTCATCTGAAGTTTTTACACTGAGGTGTGAGATGTATTTCAGACAGATTTCAGAGTTTGCAGTCTGAGGTTTGCTTCCTCGGACTGTCAGCCTGAGACAATAGGCATGGCTATTGCTGACGCAGAATAGCAGGGGAGCAGGACTGTACAGCAAGTTTTCTTTGGAAACTAAAAAGGAGGACACTTCACCAGAGGAAACCTCAAAAAGAACAATATTTAAAAGTATTTGTGGGTCAATATATTAGGACTGCTGGCAGGTTAGCAATGTCTTCGAACCGTGAGCACCTCCAGATGTCCTGATGAATAGCTGAGTAAACTGCAACGAGTCACTTGAACTTCTCTCAGCCAGGAATCTCAGCTGTAAAAACTGACATTGAAGCATGGCTCTTCGCAGTTCTTGAGTGCTGCTGCCAAATAATGACTTTTAAATCCACGTTTGGGTACTGGTGTTGGTAAAAGAGTGGGAAATAGTTGGTAAAGGAGATGGGTGAAACCAGAGACCTGTTAAGGCTGATCCGAACGTGGTAGATTTTTCTAAAGGTAGGTAATACTTGGGAAGCTGTTGATACAAACCAGGTGGAGTAACACCTGAATATCTTGCTGGCTAGACACTGGAATTCAGCTTTTCATTTAGTTAAGTGGAAAGAAAGACTGATTTTTGACCTTTTGTTTTGTAGGGAGAGAACCTGAGGAAAATGAACTGCATTTTTTCCTTCTTAGAGATGCAATTTTCTGAAGTTCTGCTCTGCCATTTTTGACAACTGTATTTTGTAGTGATCAGTCCATTCTGAAAGAGGGAAACTGAAGATTAACTAAGATATTAGTGTCATTAATGCATATATTTTTTATTTTACATCATTACTGGTAGATTTTTACTTGCAAACAAAAAATTTTCTGCCTTGTGAATAGTTTTACCTTTAAAAAAGTATCTGAAGGTCTCCCCACATTTTTTGTTTCTGGTCCTGACTACTTCAACAATGTTGCTTATTGGAGGTATCCAGTGAAGGGAATCCACACAGGTATTAATTGCCTTTTTGGAAATTGGGAATTTTAAGTCACCAGTGCAGTCCTTAAGGTCCAAAAATTGTGTCTATTCAGGGCAGTTTTTAGTATATTCTTTAGAAGTGGGAGACTAGAGGTAGCAGTTTGCCACACTTGCACAGTTTGGCAAAGATCTAATCTTTTAAAATTCATTGCTTGTGAGTTATTATTTCTAATCACATGCTTGATTGAATCCACCTAAATAACTTTGACTGAAAAGGCAGGGAGTTAAATCCAAAACTAAGTATGTATTTTAACTGAAAATAGGGATCATCATGGAATGTGTTCTCAATCAGCACTTGACATTCATCTGAATATATAGCTTAAAAGAAGACAAAAAAAAGGTAAAAAAGGTAAGCACTGTTCTGTCCTTTGGCAGGAGCAGTGTGTGAAAAAACTGTGATTGAACTCTGAGAATGAAAATGGAAGTCCTGGATCACACAGAGAAATAATAAAACTGGGCCCTGATGGTGTCAATATTGCAAATGTGCTATGAGAGGAAAATCAAGTGACCCTTTGAAATCCTTCCAGAAATTGCCAAGTCATTTTAAAGTTTCAGAAAGCTACCTATAAATTAAAGAACTGAGTTTCAGAATAAAACAGGACCACATGCAAATGTTATCAGTGTTTTGAAGATGCACAGTACAGTCTTGCCAGAACATTTCTCAGATGAGAAGATCTTAGAAGTGTGGTCTTTTTTCCATAATGACAAAAGCTCCCAAGGACGTGCTTTTCAGTTGGTCTTAAATTGAAAGGAGTTAGAGATGATGACACTGGAATAGTGAAAATGTAAATTATTTTATTTTCAGGAAAAATGTGCAAAAGAGAATTGTTGCTGAGTTTGTTCGGTTCTGGCTTTTTTTAGTACAGGAAAAGTAACACTACTTACATGTTCTCTTTTTACAGGTATTGCAGTTGGGTTTTTTCCTCTGTCCTTCAGACATTTCACAAGAAATATCAAGTGTTTTGATTTGGTTAGAGCATTTGGTTTTCTTACAGGTAGATGATGCTGCTGGAGCATCCAACCACAACAAAATTGTTTTATGTTTGCAGATGTAAGATTTACATTTTCTGGATATCATAAATGAGAGTAAAATACGGATCCTTGATAGTACATCTGAAAGGTGGTCTCATATACTGGGAAGAGTACTTTGTGAAGGATAGTGACCACAGACAGGTGTTTGAGTGGCTGTAGGTTCCCCAGGGATCAGAAGGTTAGACAAACTGCCCCTAGGATTTAAACAGGGCAGTTGTTTCATGTCAGTTTAATTATCCCTATGTTTTGTGAGCCAGTCACTCAAGTGGTCTGGAAATATTAGGAAATTGGAGGCTTTAACAGCTTTGAGGGCAAAGTTCTGATTGGGTTTGTTTGGTATTCATTCACTTTGTGATAGTCTTAATGCAAGTGATGGGCTGTTTAGAACCATGAGGCATGCTTAGTGCCAGTACAAGATTTAATCGAGACACTATCTTTCAGCAGGAAATGCCTCTCTGTCCAATTTTATTTATATGAATTTACACCACAACTCAGTTATCTCTGCTTGGGGTCATTACTTTGATTTTAACTTAGCAATTTAACTCCTGAAGTGCTTCAAGTAAAAATATCCTTGAAGGAGTAATAAGTTTAAATAGCTCTGAATCAGTTGAAAATAGTTTTTTAATTTAGTTCAGGCTGGGAGCGCAAACTGGCAGGAAAACAAATAAATGGATGAGGAAAAAAGAGATTAAGCATAAATACTCACACTGTGCCATACAGTTAAAGAACTAAGAGGTGGCACAAAAAGGTTAATTATTTCCCTTTCTAGCATCCTGGTATTAATAAATATCTAGTGACAATAAATAAAAAGTAATCAGCCCAATAATATTTACTTTAATATGGGGGGGTTTTGTTTGTTTGGCTGTGATTATTTTGATGGTGTTACTGATACAGGAGATAGAAAAATGTAACTACTGCTTCCTAAATTAACAATTTAGTTACTAAATGAAGAGAAAACATTTTAACATAAATAAAATACAAATCTCTAGTCATTTCAGCCAACCCCATTTCTTTTATAAAGCACTTGAGATTTTATTTTCATTAGCACTGAGAGGCACTTTGAAATGAGTAACTAGCAAATAAGCAAACTGAGATAATTCAAGTTTATATTGTTGAGTTAATAAAACTAATAAAATCTCCACATTTCCCAAGGTTTTCCATTATTACTATTTAATTTTTTATACTGCCGAGGAAGATTGTTAGGGTTATATAGTCTTAGGCACCATGGAAATTTTCTTTACCAGTTTTATGTTCTTTTATTACTTGACGAAGAAAATGAGGCTCGTTTTGTAGCTTGTGAACAAGGAGAGGGCGTCTTTTTAGTGGTTTAATCTGGGTGATTGTTTGGTTCCTCATTGTCTTTTGTCTGATGTGTGCTTGAAGGTTCATTTCTTCAACAGCTTTTTCTCTGAGAGGATTCTGGCAGTGCAGTATACATTTTACAGGATAGTAAATAGAAAGTTTGTTAGGAGCTCCTTTCCTTTGGCAGTTACTCTGTTTTATTAATACCATGATGGGTATAAACATCAGGAGTTGCAGTTCAACATAAGGTGCCCCAGTCACTTAAGTTCTGCACAGCATTGTGCTTTGCTGTACAGCTGGCAATTTTTATCTTGTGTGGTGGCAGAAAATTTTTGATTTTTACTTTAATCATTACTTTTATAACCCGTCTTCTTTTCCCTACATTCTTTTGTGTTTGTGACGGTTTTCCATCTCTTCTCTTCTCTTCTCTTCTCTTCTCTTCTCTTCTCTTCTCTTCTCTTCTCTTCTCTTCTCTTCTCTTCCTTCCTTTCTCTGTTTCTTTTTTTCTATTTTTTTTCCTTTTCCTCACTAAGGAAAGGGAAATGTTATGTTAGTTGGAAATATGGAAGCCTGATTTAAAAGAGTATTGATCATTTATCTAATGGAATTTTTAAAAAACCCACATTTTTTACCTTATTATGTGCCGTCCTTGGGCTTATTTGGATCACTGGCTGTAATATGCACTTTATAGTAATAAAAAACCTGCATTTAATCGCAAACAGTCTGGGAATAGACCAATATATTAGACCAAATAACTTGGAAAGGTGATGTAAAGATTGTTCAGTAAGGTGTGGTACTGAAGATATATAATCCTTTCGTTTTATGAGAGGATATTTTGCATTACGCTGGGTGGCTTTTTGTCCCAAATTTTTTAGTTATACTGTAATTTGCATTCATTATCTGTTATTAACCATGTGACACTGAAATCTCAGTAAATTTCAAATAAGAAGACAATGTGAAGGTGAGCAGAGCAAAAATGCATACAAAATAGCCTAGCAAAATTTTAATAATCTAAAAATATGAATACACAAAAGAATATTAATTAGCTCATGTATTTTCTTTAGTTTTTAAAACATCTATCTAACTTACTTGCTTTTTTGGCTTCATGATTAGTTAAGTTTTGTGGTCACTTCATTGTATAAATAAGTAGGTATGTGTATATGTCTGTCCGAGTATGTGTGTTTGCATCTCTTTCGATCCGTGTGCATATGTATATATTCTTTTAAAACAACCAAGAAAAGCCATTTTTTCCTAATAATGCAATGGCATTGACTTTAAATAAATGTGATTTGTAAATATACAAATTATTTTTAAGACATGACCATTAATTTCACTGATTATATGGCAATATATCAGAGGGAGGAAGTAGAGGAGCTGAAACCACACTCGGTTTAATAATCTTCATTTTGATTTTCTTCCACTTCTCTTTGTAGCCAAAAGAGAAGACAGAACACTTTGTGCAGAAGAGAGAGAAAAGCACTTCTTGGTTGAGCAGATGTTTTGCTTTTTCTCACTTTGCCTTTGTGGTAGCAATGTGGTGTCCTGAACAAAGGCATGCCTTGGATTGAATGAGCTATCGAGTGAAAATAATATCACTGTATAACTGAAGAAGAGATTGTTTTTTTCCCTACACCTTCATTCAGTGCAGTTCAATTCCTGTGTTTCCATCCCACAGTGGTTTGTGAGCCTGATTTATGACTCACGGCCCATTGTCAGTCCCTCTTCTTCTCCTCCCTTTTTTTTGCTTTGTGTGAGCATCACATTAGTCAGTAAGGAGTTAATTTCCAATGAATACTGCTAGGAGCTTCTCCGCAGTGTTTCGTGCAAGGTTTTGGTGTTTTGTGCCTGTCACTGCCCCTCTTTCACGCCTCCGTGGGTATGGAAATGTTTGGAGACAGAGTGGGGAGCGGGCTGTGGGCTCGGTGCTGCAGCCCCCGACCGCCTGGTGCATCGCCCACCAACAGCGCCTTCCTCATACTCCTGTGCCAGGCATGGCACGCAATGCTCCAGGGAGTGTGACAGAGAGAGCGCGTCCCAAATCCGCCCTTCCAGAAATTTCTGTCCAAAGCCAAGCCCTCCTCCATTGCAGGGCGGGGGAGCGCCGGCAGCGTCGGGGCTGCTGTAAAACTGCCAGCCGGAGCACTGATAAAATGTGGGTGACGGCAGCGGTCAGTCATATAATTGTGTTTTGTTGCACTTGGTTCTTGGGAGTCGTAGATTCGATGCCTGAAACCTGTGTGCTGCATTGAAAATGGCAGCCAGTCTTTTCCGTGACACTCTTGCTAGGAGCGGAGCTCCCTGATAGCCGTGCATTTTTTTTATCCTCTGTGCAACTCTCAGTAAAGTAAAACCCAAAATGCTGGGAAAGAAGCACCCATGAAACAATGAGGAAAAGGAGTGGTTCAGCATTTTTACATGATAAGATGTAAAAGTAAATAGGTCAGCAGTTTAAGGGGTTGTTTTGCTTTCTACCTAGATTTCTTAGTATTACTTCATTACAAAAACTCTCTTTGAATAGTGAAGCCAGTTCATGTATTTGCTGCACTGCTTAGGTTTTCAAAGCCTGAGTTATTGGAAAATATGGAAATACCAATGATGCAGTGTTTACTAGTCTGTCTAAAATGGGTATTGTAACCTTTGAACCTGAAAGAAAAAATATGTCATACTTCTTAAGATTATTGTGCTCGGCAGAAATTCTCTGTGCATTACATTTTCTTTGTATGTTCAGAAATGGAAGAAATCTACAGTGTTGCAATGAAACAAAAAAACCCCTCTGAAAGTCAGCACAGTTGACACAAAGTGCTATGATTTTTTTTCTCCAAATGAAAATTGTCGAAGCATGTTGTTTCATTCTATAAAAAAATATTATAGTTTGGTGTGGTGTTTCATACCTTATAAATCTATTTAAGTCTGGAAATAAAAGAGAGTGTGTAATTGAAGCCTATGTTTTGAACAGATTTTGTTATTTTCTTACATGTGACCATCATTTTGGGTGTTAGCTGTCCTTTACTCTCATTGACCTTATTGGGCACTCTTCTTTTTTTCTTATTTCCTTCAATAATTTTTTTTTTTACTATATTTTGTCTTTTGTCAAAATTAATTGGATTTTTTACCATAATCTTCTGAGTTGTTCAACTTGATAATCTTTTTTTAATTAGCTAAAGTGGAAATAAGGGAAAAGTAGAATACAGACTAGTTTCATACAAAAATATTTTATTGTCTAGAAAGTTGTGTGCAAAAGGAGTAAATAACCCCCCCTTTTATTAGTCTTTATATTTTACTATTCTTTTAAACCCCCCTGCATAATTCTTTACAAAGAATGTTTCTTGTGGTTGTTTCTGTGGCTGTGTTTGACTGTATGTTAACAGAAAGCCATTTTGCCAGTGATTCAGCAAGAATCTCGAGCTGATTCTCCCAGCTACCCTTTTCTTTGGGATTGTTTGGAGTGGTAACTACAAAAATTGTTGTTTGTTATCACTGTTATTTTTTCTTAACAGTTCAGGCTAGCATCTCGGCTGCTTGCCAGTTTCAGTTTCATTCCACTCAGGAATTATTTGCTTCATTCCTACTTGAACCTGCCACTCCTGCAGCTCATGTTTGTAACAGAGATGGACAGATCAAAGGAGTCAGAGCCCCAGGAAGGGGGAAATAGGGCAGTCCTCGTTGGCACAAAAGGCAATTAATTTTAATTGTTAGAATTATTATTTCTTTAATCTATAGGAGAGCTTTAGTAATGGAAATTATGTGAATTAAGTAAGTATTCTCAGTGATAAATCATGACTGTTTAATAGTTTTTTTGTATAGAGATTGGAGCCCTGTCCCAATTCTGAAAACAGGATGAGCAAGGCTGCTGGCATCCCAACAGGGAACAGGAGGACTCAGCCTAGTGGGTGCTCTGCTGAACACGACGGGTTGCTGTCCCAGGGCTGAGTCCAAAGAGGCAGGCCTGCCTGTAATGCACGAACCGAGTACTTCAGTATCTGCTGTGAAGAAGCAAGGGATTTAGCTAAAACTGTTTTAATAACTGTTTCAGATTAACACCAAACAAAGAAAGGTACTTGTTTTTGCAGTAATTTGTCCCAGATGCTATTGTGCATAGGTCTGAAGTTTGCATTTCGGTGGAATGAATGTTTTGGTCAGAGCCAAAACCAGAAACAGATGCACAGTAAGGAGGAAGAGCTGCACCCTTTGGAAGAAGATGGGGATCCTTGCCTTTAATTGGCAGGCCTAATGTCTTCTTTCCAGTAAGTGATATGATCAGTTTCCTTTTAAAATTGTGTCTTTGCTGTTTGGGTAGTAGTAAAAGTAGTCCATTCCTTGCCCTTCTCCAGTCATTCTGCATCCCAAGGTCGGTTGCAGTTGTGCTGCTTCTCTTTACTGCCACGCTGTGGAAAAAGAAGCCTGGCTTGGATGCTGTACTGTATTTTCCACAGCATGGCAGTAAAGCAAAACATTGCAGCTTTATTTCACTCACAAGCAGGGTTGGCTCCTCTTTTCCTCCTCCCCCCCCTCCCCGTTTTCTTCCCACTTGTACTAAGCGGCCAGTAGATGCATCCTTACAGTGTTTGTGTGGTGTAGTGATTGATGTGCTAGTCTCTCCCATCCTGTGTCAATGCGTTGAGTGAAAAAATCACTATGGAAAGAAATGGATTTTAAATAATGTGTTTCTGATTTAAGCATGTAGATGTGAATTTCAGCATCAGCATCATATTGGGAGTCCGTATGGGTAAGAGTGGTGTTGAGAGTCACGTTTCAGAGCCTGGGCCTGAAATGCACCACGTGGCAGGAGGTGCCTGCTGAGGGAGGAGAGCCTGATGCTGTGCAGCACTCGGGCCGGCACGAAAATGTTCCTTGAGAGGAGAAGTCTGTTCTGGGGGGAGCAAATGTGCTTCAACAGAGTCTGCATGGAGCAAGTAATTTTTGATTCTTGAGCCTTGGACTCTTGCCAGATTAGCTTTTGGTGACCAGCTGGATAGATTTACTGAATGACACTTAGGTAATAAAAACCTGAGTGTTAGCAGTTTAAGTGTCTGATCCACTAACCCTGTACTGTAGATGCGACTTACAAAAATTTGTGCTGTGTTTGTCATCCACATGCCTGTATTCTGTTCAATGAAGAAAGACAGTGCTAATGTCTGCTTTGTCTGCTCTCCCTGCCCTGTTTTTGGAGTTATTTATGGATTTTTGTTTTATTCCTGTCTACTTCCAGTTCCTACATTTCTCTCTTGCCTTCAAACCAGTGAAGGAATACAAGATTATCCACTGTAGGAACTCACAGCACTCCCATTCACTCTTCTTTGGTCATTTTCAGGAGGAGAAGCAGTGCAGGAAATATTAGGAGGTCAAGCCTGCTCTAAGATACTGCCAATTAAAGGCCATTCAAAGGCATATGAACATATTCTGTTTTTCTCACCTGTTGCACTTTCTTTATGTGACACTAGGTAATATTTATTTCTTTCTGATTAATCTCATGTGCAGAAGGAAAAGTTGATGCTTTAATGTAACAAGAAATGGGCATAGCTGTCTAGAAATATTTAAATTTGCTTTGTCACAAGACAGAATCTTTTCAAGTTTCAGCCTCTACAGTCTTTGCTGCCTGTGAACAGCTGGGAGAAAAAATACATGTGACAACAATGCTATGACAACTATGGGATTTTTATTCTTTTGTTTTGCTGTGTGAGGGTTTGTTGGGTTTTATTCCTTTCTTTCATGTTGGTTTGGGTTTTTTCCCCCTTGAGGGTGATGGGGGTGGCTTTCATCCTGTTTTTTTTGACTCAGTCAATTCTTAATTAAATTTGTGGCAGAGAGCTTTGTTGAATATTGCACCATGTGATGGTGACTGGGTTTGGGTAATACTAGTATTATATGAATAGTATGTAGTACTAAAACAGACTGAGAGTGCATGGTGTTTTCCAGTATGAGTATGTAGAAAAGTGCTGCTGTCTCTTTCCAGAAGTTATTAGGTGTCATCTTAGAGTGGTGGTTCAAAAACCAGATTTAGATATTTTAGAATTACTCCTGCATCATAAAAATAACAACAGGAATGGTAGTTAATGCTAGAAGAACCTGTAATTTTCTGGGAAAACCAGTCTTTTATGTTATGTGTGTTCTTAGCAAGCAGAAATACCTTTCCTGCTTAAAGTTATTAAGAGTGTTACGGTGAGAGTGAGAGTGAGGTAACTTCCATAAGAAATCAGAAATTAGGTGAAAAAAAAGCAATCATTAGCTCTGGGTGTATTTTCTGGTGTTTATTACAAAGAACAAGAAAGCAAAACATTAAAAAATAATTCTAACCTTCCTTTCTCTTAATTTTTATCTTCAGGGTTTTTTTAACTTTAATTTTTTTTTTTAAGGGACTGAACTGAAAGATATGATGAATTGTTTTCAAAGAGGTGAGAATATATTTAATCACAAACAGTAACAGGCAGCGTAGAGCAGCCTCTGACTGGGGTTCCAAGTACCTTGCTGTTGGGGATATTGGATTTAGAACTTTTTGCCAGTAACCCTGGAGGAGAATTTTTTTTTTTTTGTGCATATGACTGTGAACATGCTTGCAGCAAACTTAGAACCTACTTTTATGTGACTGTTAGACTGCAGAAAGGCATACTGTTACAGCATTGTTTTTGCTAGCATCACCTGTTAAGGTGCTTACTGCAGTAATAATCTGGCAAACTAGGACCAAAGCACATAATTACCCAGAAAAGCTGGACTGTGAAAAGTACATGCCTGCTACTAAGCTGTCTCTGATTCATTCTCCCAGCAGGGAAAGTCAAATCATTAGAACAGTTAAGGAAAAACCAGTCTTGATTGCATGTGTCTGCTTTGACCAGGCACTTGTGTTTTGTTTTCCTGTGATTGCACTTAAAACTTTTTATCCGATTCTGTCTTTAAATGTGTTGGTCACCTGTGGAGTCAGGTTCACTTTTCTGATGTACTCCCTCTTAACAGGAACGTTCAGCTCTTGTGTAATTTGGTTTCTAAGCAGTTCTGATTTGTCTGGAAGTTTGAAGTTCAGATATTTGCCTTTTTAATTATGGTTGCACAGGTGGAATAAGCATGGTGGGAGAGACAAGAAACAGAGAAGAGGTGAACAGTAAAAACGGGAAGAGGCAGAGCTATCTGTGGAAGAACTGGAAATTGTCAGCTCTTCATTGGTTTGGAACAGCCTGTGCTGTGTTCCATTCACTGATTCCTTCTGTTTCCTCTTCCATTATCTGTGACTGGTGTTCATCCCACCCTAAAATGACCAGAGCTGATTTGACGTGAAGCTGAAGATAATGGTGAGGGATGGGAGGCTCGGGTTATGCCCACGAGTACTAACTTAGCTATTAGTTAACGATAGCTGTTGAACTTGTTCTCCTTGAGTGCACTATGTGGAGTATTACAGATAGTAAGTTGGGAGGTAGTCATGAGAAGATGTGAAAGGGATGAATTCTTCCAGGGCATGAAGTTTTATTTTTTTTTAATCTTTTGGATTCTTAGTACCATGCACACATTACTTACTGTATGTTAAATTTAAATCTCAGACTATGGGGGTTTTTGGTTGGTTGGTTTTTTTTCTGGATAGGCAGCAGTTTTGTACATGATGATGTGCCTTGTTATCAGTTGTTGTTTTGGCCTTTAGAGAGGATGATGGAATACAAGAAAAGTTTGATCCAGCAGCAGAATTGACATTCACAAAACCAGTGGAGCATTTGACTTCCAGTTCCAGTTTGTAGTTCACTTAATAATTAAAACTGATGTTCTGAAACTGCAGTTTTACAGTATGGTATGATACTTGGATAAGGAAAAAAGTTAATTTTTTTCTTAAATAAGTTGCTCTACCAGTTGTGTTTATTCCTATGACTTCCTACTCTCTTGTGCAGGTTACATTATATTCTTACATGTGCTGTGTGGAGAGGAGGGATCAGTACTCACTTGCTCTTGCTTGTGCATACATACATACACATGCTTACTTTCTCTCATAATTTTGGGGGTTAAGGGAGGGAAGGAGAAGAATATAAACAGAAAAACCACATCCTGACAGCTGCCTCCAGTTAGTCCTGTTTTTCCGCCAGACTTCTAAATCTTACGGTGGCTCCTAATTTGTCCCACATGAATCTTCTCCCGGTGGGGCTGTTTCCCGTTTCCTTTTTGCTTTCATTTGATCCAAAGTAAACAGTTAACAGAGAATAAACCAATTCAGGCAGCTGTCAATGGACCATCAGCTTTCAGGTGTCTCAAACAGAAAGAAGAGGGTGTATTATTTTGAAGGTAAGAAGGGAAAATGGTACTGAAACCTGATGCCTATGTGGATCAGGAAAGTATTTCCAGGTCAAATGTGTTGAAAACAATATAGTCACAGTATGTCCTGGAGATAAATTTTGGGATGTTTGTTAGTATTTTTTAACATGTGTACAAACCTCTTCATGCAGAAAGCCTTTTAGATTAAAAATACATTGGGTGCATGACTTAAGATGAGGTATCACAACACTTTACTAGTAATTCATGGGATCACAACATGCTTTCCAAAGAGACCTGCTGGAGTATGCAAATGTTGCAAATATGGTGGTGCTGCATTTTTTTGCTGATTTTTAAGACGTGGTTCTCTTCAACAAACATATCTTCTTTTATGTAAAGGAGTGTCTAGGAGCAGGGTAGATAACCCACCTTTTTCTTAGAGATGTATAGAGCATGTCAGAGTAGCTTTCTCCTGCCTGTCCAGTTAAGTTATTATCTTCTAAGTACAAATTACTTATCTCGCCTGTAAGACCCAACAAAGTAGTTTATCATGTCACTTGAAAACTTCTCTAGTCTATGTTTAGAAGGATCTAAAGGATTCCCTTGGCATTTCCTCCAAAAACACCCCAAGCCAAAACAAGAAATGGCCAAAATAATACACTTTGTATTGAGGTCTCCAAAATAAGTGGCACTGCAGCTGGTTGCCTGCAGGTCAGTCTTGCCCCTGCCTTCCTGTGTTAGAGTAAAACCTATCTCATCAGCTATCTATGGCTGTGCAAAAGCCTATCACTCTATTACTGATGCTCTGCTTCCACTAAAATTTGGAGCTCTCTCTACATAGAGACCCTTCCTGTTACTGCCTAGCTTTGGTGCCATGTTGGGATATTTTCCCCCCCTCATCTTGTCTGCAGTTTCTATAAGAATGATTTTCCAAGAGATGATTCTTTTTACAATGATATGTGGTACATTTTTGTAGTGGAGCTCTTGGGACCTAGTGCAATGTTAGGCAGGTTCTCCCAATTCTCAGAGAAGGTTATACATTGGAAGAAAGTGAGCTGTGTGTCTTAATTTTTGCTTTCTTCAATTTCTGTTATGTGGAAGTAACTAATAGTGAAGTAATATGCGTTGATAAAGAATAATGCAGTTGGCTCTGAACACCTAATTCTTTCTCAAGCAAATAGTCCTGCTGTTTTCATCTGAACTTCAGGGAGAAGTGGGACCCAAGGGATACTTAGGCTTCTAAAGGGTAAAATAAACTCTAGTCCTCACAGTAGTGCTGTAGAAAAGCAACACAGTGAGGGCTAGCTGGGGCTTGGAAGTGTTTACCAGAAAAAGTTGTGCTAAAAGTGAGGAGAGCAGCACATGGCAGAAATGGACCCTGCGATCTGCCAGGTGCTGTGAGAGGGAAAAAGCAGGTTAGGGAGAGCTTGGGGTCAGGACACCTCTGGGAAAACTTTTGCACAGAGGTTTGAAAACAGGCAGACTGAGGGAAGCTTAAATAAACACTGAGTTTCAGAGAAAGCAAGCAGTAGAGCCTGTAGGTGGCATAAGGTGCCTCATGTGTGGTTTTTTAATGAAATTGCAGGGCTGCCCAGTGAAATGTCAGAGAAACACAGGGACCTGTGCCTGTGATAACTGCTGCAGGCATGCTAGTGGGAGGCTGATCTTAGAGGCAAATACAGGTGTCTTTGGGGGTGGGGGCAGCTGAGTATTGAACTACAGTTCAGTATAGACAGCAGGTGTGCTATCTGCATGCTGTGCACTGTTAAAAGTACCAATTTTTAATTTTACTCCACTTTTAAAGAGGAATTTGCTTGTTTGTTTGTTTGTTTTTTCTATTTGGCATGACTGGTAAAGCTAACACATGTCATAGCAGTTGCTGTGAGTGTTTCTGTTAACATGACATCTGGCTGAGTGAAAACACCCCAAATTTCTCTCTGCGCTCACAGTGTTCTGCAACTGTTTCAGTAATTTTTTTGGTCAAAAATGTGGGATTTTGGTAAACTACAGCAACAAACCAGGCACAGGGTGTGATTCTTGGAACTGTTCAGTGCAGGGCCAGCAGGTTTCATCAGTGGTCCTTGTGGGTCCCTTCCAGCTCGTGATATTCTGTGATTTTCTGATTTCTGTTGGACATTTATGTCTAAGTGAACAGATTATGTTGTGAGCTGTATGCTATTTTCTCTACTTATGCTAATGAGCTAAAGGAAGTGTAAGTGAGAGGGAGGGGGGCAGAACTGATGAGGGGGCTGGGAAGGAGGAGTCTTTTGGTGGAGTTGGGAGCTCTAGCAATAAGAAGGCAGACAAAATCCAATACGCTGTGCCAGAGAGAGAAAACAGCACACGCACCACATGCACACACAACGTGTGTACACAAATGTGTATATATATGCCACTGTGAAGAGGTGGTTTATATTTATGCTACTATCACAGGGGTAGGTGTTGAAATAAGTATCAACGATGCACAGTTTATGGGATTTGTATCACTGGCACCACTATTTGCCCAACTGGGTATAGTAACGCATGCCTGTCTCCTTCAAAACATTTCTTTCATCTCCAGCTAATGCAGCTTAATGGGCCTGGATAAGGACTGAGTAAACAGAAGCAGAAGTTGCGTGGTATGTGTGTGTGTATGTGTATGTATTTAGCTTCACTGTTTTTAGTCTCCCCCTGCCAGCTTGGTGAAATGGCAATTAGACAAACGTTGCCTGGAATGGAGGAAGGGCCTTGAGTGGCTGTCATCTCTCACCTGTTTTAACATGCTTTTACTTCAGCTGAATCATTACTTTCTCTTGAGTTGCCTTAGAAGTGAACTCAGCCCTGCTGGAATAAGAGGAATAAATCAGCTGTATCTCTACATATTTACTAATTTCTCTACTAAAGTGTGAGAAAAGATAAGAGGTACGGACACTGCAGGCTGATCTTGGAGAAGATGAATGTGAGGCACCTAGTTGGGAACAAGATCTTTTGCTCTGTTATTATATTCCCCTGGCCCCCATCCTTGCCCCCGAATTATCTTAATACTTTTACAAATGAAACATAGTATGACTTTCATTCTTGACATGGCAGAGCTTAATAAAAGAACAGTGTCTGCTGGGATCTTTGCTTTGGACCTCTTTAGATTTTTCTAAGATGGTATTTGTGCTCCTCACCTACTTCTCCCCATTCCCATTCCTTTCTTCCAGAAGAAAGAACAAAAATCCTTCTTCTTCTGAAGCTGATAAAAAGCTCCCTCCTGCTTTCTACTCTATCCTGTACGCTGAGCTGTATGAGGGGACATAAAGACATGTGTCTACTGCCTTGCATTATTTGTAAGAAGAACAGAGTAATGCAAGTTCTTCAGGAATTTTCGTGAAGTTGAAGTGAAGGTAACTGAAGCAGCTTGAAAGAAATACAATTTTCTGCATGTTCTTTCTGTGTGAGCTAAAGCTGAGGATGCAGTCAGACTACAGCAGTCATGTACAGTGAAAGAAACTGCCACTGTTTGTTGTTACTCTTGTTTCTTGTCTATTCAGTGTCTTAAGCTGCAAGTAATAGATCTTGGCCTCCAGTGCAGGGTTTCTCAATGAGTCCCTGGTCTACTTGGTTGTTTCTGCATTTATTAAATGGCACAGAGGACCTCCCTTTGCAAAGAGTTGTTGCCTTTCCCATTCCTTATAAAGATGAATTAATAATTTTTCTCTCTTAATTAGGTTCCATCTGCTGTTCTTGTCTTGAATTCTAAAGGTTATAGTTATTACCATATTCATAAAATTGCCCAACTGTGTAAGAGAACTCTAACAACAATTTTAAAGCCAAGTTCCTCTATTATGCCTCATTCAGTGTATGTTTTGCCATTAGTGATAGGCAAGCTGATTATGTGGGGCAAGTTTTGCCAGTGCTTTTCTGTTGTCTTACAGCAAGAAACATACTATCCTGCCAAGAGAACTTTGTCTGTATTTCAATAAAACTCATACAGATTAGGGCTTCCAAACACAAAATGCACAAATATCCATAGCTTCTGGATGGAAATCTTTTTAATATTCTGGCTTCCTCTAAATCTGTAGTACTTAGAATCTTGTTGCTTGGTATTATAAATCGAATGCCTAAGGATATATAGTGGTGTTTAGTTGAGAGTGGATTTGGCATGAACAGGCGGCCTTGGCCTTCTGTCTCAAGAAATCTGAAAAGAAAGCCTGAATAGACCAAGATGAATACTATGTGAGGATTGAGTGATGATTTATATTCCCATGAAGGGCGAAGAGCACTGTGGATCTGATCTTTATGTGCATGTCACTTCAGGTACAAGACCTGCAGCTACAAGATAATCACACTGCAGTCTTCGGCACAAGGTTGCATTTTCCTTCTCTCTCAGCTTACATGCACATACTCTTACCTTTCTTTGCTTTTCTCCCCTGTGTTCTCACTTAGTCCATAGCAACTATCTGAAGTTAAAGCTTACTTTCATCTACTTTCCACACATCCATTTCTTCTGATCTAGGCTTACACTGGTTGTCTTTTAAATGATAGCATGTTTGCAAAAAGAAAGAAAATAAGGACATCTGTACATTGCTTGCTGGACATAATCCCTTTCTTTTTAGGAATACCTCTTTGTTCCACTGATACCTAGATAATATGGTCACTGTCTGAAATTCTGTTTTTGTAAGCTGGCTGTGTGTCTTGAATTGTGGGTGATTCCTCACATCATCCAGTGAGTGGTTGTCTTTGTTTCTGCCCCAGCTTCTCTTTCCCCTCAGAGTCTGTGGTCCTGTGCAGTATGCTTTGCTTCTAGGTTGATCGGGATCCATGTGCAGCATGACAGATGATTTTTGGCATGAGTATCAAGCAATTCCTGCCAATCAGATATTTGGGGGACTGAGAGTTGCAGTCTAGCATTTCTTCTCTGGTTGATGTTAATAGCTTATTTCCCCTGGCAACCTGCTTCACCCTTTCACTCAAAATGATTGCCTGTTCAGTGTTGTGTATTCACTCATCCCTGTGCCAGAGGTTACCAGCTTATTACCTAAGTGCTAAAAGGTAACATGCGCCTCTTCTCCCTTTACAAGTCAGTGCATTAGGCTGAGCTGCTGAGCAGGGCAAGTACACTGAAGATGCTGTATGAAGATGGCTGAGACTTGCTCAGTAATGGAGGGGCAGGCCGGCAGCTGGTATTCAGCTGTCCCAGCATGGTTTGCCAGAGACATCTGTCAGTGCCCTCAGTCCTTTGTTATAAAGGTGGTAATTTTTTGCCTGCCTGCAGTGGTGAATTACAGTGCTCAACCCCTGTCTGTGTTCTTGTTTGGATTTATTTCAGAGGCTTTAGCTTCATGTTACTTGATAATGGCCAGGGAGCTCTGGAGCAAAGCGGGTTAAATGCTTGTTAATTACTGTTAATACCCCCTTTGCAGTTGAAAATGATGCACATTTATTCCTCTCTACCTTACATCTCAGCTGTTTCCCTACCATGCTGCCTGCCATACTCTGGACAGAGACTTATCACTACTGTCTTGTGACTGAAAACCAGTACGAAGTGTTTGTGGAGTGCAGACTGAGTTGATTTGTATACTTGAAGTGCCAGTTCATTCAAATATTGGGGTACTGGAGGAATAATCTGAGCTCTGCTGCCACTTAATTAACTCTTGATGTAGCTGAGAAAGTGCACAACTGTGTAATTTACGTGCTGACATCTGTTTCAGAAAGTGGCAATTTATTATTGGAGCTAAAAATGAGACCACATTTAATTTCTGCCTTTGGTAATAGGGGGTTTTTTTGAGTCCCTTGCCAATGGCAGAGGAGCTGTGAGGCAACTCCTCAGTAGGTTTGTTTGTGTAGCATAAATTGTACAGACGCTTGCAAAGAGAGCCCTGGGACATGGATATTTGACACCAAGCAGTACATTTTCTTTATCTAACAGGCCTCAGTGGACAGAGTGTATTCGGTTCCCATTTACAGATTAGTCAAAAGTATTTGTTGCTGATATTTTGTCAAGTTGCTGCATTCATCCCTATCTCCATTGTCTTTTGCTGTCTTTAAGGACCTCTTGGAATTTTCATAATTTTAGGAAATAGCTCTTTGTGGAGCAGAGAGTAAGTAGAAAGTGCCTCAACATCTCTACATCATCTTAATTGCAGTTATTCTCAGGATTTGGACTTTACTGTGTGTCTTCTTCCATCTTTAGTTTGTAGTTGTTAGTCTTGAATTTGATGAGAATCTGCAGTAGATTTGCGCATTTTACTGAACTGAGTAAGTCTGCCTGGACAGGAGTACAGTGCATGTGTATGTAGGCAACTGATGGCTTTGTTTGTCTTTTTGAATTCAAGATGCTGCTCTAGCAACTACAGATTTTTTTGGGCATAGAAATATCAGCTCTGTAGCTTAGAAGGCTGAAAAGCTGTTGAACTCATAAAGGAATGGTTTGGTTTTTTTAAATTTTACGTACCTCTTATTTGTAATTGAAAATTACAGCAATTTAGGTCTAATTTGAAATGTGGAATACAAGAAGGCATAGATTAATGCTGTCTTGTGTGACTGGTGTCTTTCCTTTTTTTGTGTAAGATGAATGGATGGGAAGCAAACCAGTAGCACATTTTTTTTTTCTGACTTAGCTCATAGGTCTAGAAAATTGGTAATTAGGAACTGGGAAAGATTAATATAATTTTTGGCCTAGTTACTGGAGAAGTTGTGGTGGGGGTGATCTCCAACAAAAGTGACTGGTGGCATTTGGAATTAAATCCTGCTTTTAGGGGGATTAGTAGCAGTTGCTGAAGCGATGAGTAAACAAGTATTTAAAGGTTGGTCATTTTAGAATGTTTTAAATGATAATGAGGAAACAGCAGCAAAGGATTTACCCTTAGGTAAGGGATCTACTTGCTCAACAAAAGCAAGAAGTGCCCCTCCTGCCTTCCACTGTAGTTCACTGAAGTTCTTGTGAAGCTGAAGGTGTTATCTAAACAGTAGGAGGAAAAGTGTGTTTTTGTTGCACTGAAGTGTGCTTGTGTAAAATTCATCATGCAGCAGATAATCTTGAGTGCCATCAGATGGCACATGCAGGACTACCCGGGGATCAGGCCCAGACAGCACAGGTTTATGAAAGGCAGATACTGCTTGACCTACCTGGTTGTCTTCTATGACTGTGTGACCAGCCTGGTGGTTGAGGGCAAGGCTGTGGTGCTGTCTACCTGCACTTCAGTAAAGCTCTTGACGCCATTTCTCACGGCATTCTGGATAAACTGGCTGCTCCTGGCATAGACAGGTGCAGTGTTCATGGGATAGAAAACCTGCCTGGGTGTCCACGCCCAGAGAGTGGTGGTGAATGGAGTTACATGCAGCTGGTGGTTGGTCACCAGTGGGGTTCCCAGGGTTGGGGTCAACCCTGTATTAAATTTTTATCATGATCTTGATGAGGGCATCGAGTGCATCAGTTTGCAAATGACAGCAAGTTAGGTGAGAATGTTGATCTGCTGGAGGACAGGATGGCCTGGCAGAGGGATCTGGAGAGGCTGGGTCCATGGCAAGAGGCCAATGGTCTGAGCTTCAGCAAGGCCAAGTGCTGGGTCCTGCGCTTTGGTCACAACAACCCCTGCAGTGCCACAGGCTGGGGCAGAGTGGCTGGAAAGCTGCCTGGGAGGGAAGGGCCNGCCTGGGAGGAAAGGACCCAGGGGTGCTGGTTAACAGCAGCTGAACCTGAGCCAGCTGTGCCCAGGTGGCCAAGAAGGCCAAGGGCATCCTGGCCTGTGGCAGCAATAGCGGGACAGCAGGAGCAGGGCAGTGACCGTCCCCCTGTGCTGGGCAGCGGTGAGGCCGCAGCTCGAGTGCTGTGTCCAGTGCTGGGTCCCTCAATTCAGGAAGGACATTGAGGGACTGGAGCGTGTCCAGAGAAGGGAATGGAGCTGGGGAAGGGTCTGGAGCACAAGTCTGATGAGGAGAGCTGAGGGAGCCGAGGGTCTTCAGCCTGGCTAAGGAGGCTCAGAGGTGACCTTATCACTCTGCACAGCTGCCTGGAAGGAGGGTTTAGTGAGGTGGGAGTCAGACTCTTCTCTCAAGTAACAAGTGACAGGAGAATAAATGGCCTCAAAATGCACCAAGGGAGGTTTAGATTGGATATAAGGGATAATTTCTTTACCAAAAAGTTCGGTCAGGTGTTTGAACAGGCTGCCTGGGGATGTGGTGAAATCGCTGTCCCTGGAAGCATTCAAAAAGCCTGCGGATGTGGCACTTGGGGATATGGTCAAGTGGTGAACATGGTGGTGCTGGATTAATGGCTAGATTCAACCTTACATGTCTTTTCCAATATTAATGATTCTGTGATCCTTGTTCTCTGCCATGAAATAAGCTGGCAGGTTAGGTAGTGTGATCTTTGGGCCTCGTGAGGCTGCAGATGTTACTTATCATAAGAGAAAATAATTTTTTTTCCTCCTCTCCCCCAAACAAAAGGGAATTCTGATGCAGAGACAGACAATGAAACACTGCCTGTGCCATAAAAGCCAGAATGCTGTATGCATTAGTGCTTCACAAGAGTGATCAGTGAAATTACTAGATGTAATTGATGTTTGTGCAAAACAGGGAGCATTTGGTTTTTTTCCTTCTTGTGGTTAATGTTCAGTGTGATAATACAAATGAGTCCTCTACACTGCTCCCTACTCTAGCGTGTCACATGTACTTTTTATCTTTTCCCTTTGTCTTGTGGGTACTAGCAGTTGGTAAATGGCTTTTACGGAGGATAATATATTTAGAAAGCAATTTCCATTTGAGATTTTTACTGCTACCTCTCCCTCTCTGTGACCTAGGGAATGGAAGGCTGATATAATACAGTTATCTTTCCGAGTTGAGTCAGTTTAAAGCATGTGCTTGTAATACATGGTTTTTAATAATCTCTCCTGCCACAGAGCAGAAACTGGTCTCTGAATGAGGACAACCAGATGAAACTTACTTCCGTGTAAACATGGCTTGGGCAGAATCAGCCAATTTCAAGGCGGATTAGTGTCAGTGCAGTGAAAACAGGATAAGGAAAGTATGAATATAGGGAGAACTTGAGTGTCACTTGCGAAAAAAAGAAAAATCTGCATGGGATTATTTCCCTCCCTCTGTCTCCCCAGTTCCAAACCTTGTCCTGTCTCACGAGCCTTTTGTGGTTTTAGGGTAGGGCAACACAACAGGACAAAAGTGAAGGGAGAGCTGGCCTCCTGTTCAGTTGAGCAGAGCGTAACACTGGCTGCTGTCTCTCCATATCTGCAAGACTGCAAGTCCAAATCAACAGGTTTCTGCTCCTGCTGCCTCCTCTATTTGCCGTCCTGTTTTTGACCAACTTAGGGTTTGTGTTTAAGTGTGATTGGTTGGTGATCAGGCTGAGTATGATAGACTTTGAAGAAAAAAAGCCTTTCACGGTAACCTTTTGAGAGATTTGTACCAATTGCATTATCAGAGAGTTTTTAAGCTTAGGATATCAGTGCTTCTGCAGAGACCTTTTTTCTTCAGAGTCCATCTTGCAACCTTTCTGTGGGAATGCTGTGTTTGGGTTACAAGTGCCCCTTTTTGGCTCATAGGAGAGGTCCCAGGAGCTGTGACTCAGCTTACAGCAGTGAGTTGGATAAAAAATTGCAAGTTTGTATGTATTGCAAGTTTACCCTAGGGAATCTGACTGAGCAGCCTGAGGCTTATGTCATCTCTAACTTTCTACTTACCCTTTGCACCTATATAATGATAGCCCAGAACTTGATGTGTGGTTGAATGGGTTACTGCTGCAGGTTTGATGTGTGAAGCTGGTTAACAATTTTTATTCCATTAAGTGTACAGTGTATCTGCATATTTTCCTTCTCCAAATAATTTTTATCCATGAAAACAGTAAAAGGTACAATTTGTCTTGGAAGTCTTATTTCATAATGTTTACAAACAGTTTACTCATTCTTAGTATTCTCTCAGATGTGAATTTTTTTAAAATTTTAAAATAATCTTCTGAAATTATCTGAGAATGAAGTTTATAAAAAACTGAAGGCTTGCACATTTGAAATGATGAAGAAAAAGAAACCCACAGAAATTTCATTGTGATTTCCGTGTTGGGAGTGGTAGCTAGGGTTCTGCCTTCGTGAACAAAAGATTAGCAAGAGGCAAAGCTTTTTGTGGGATTTCTGAAGTAATGATGTGTTTGTGCCAACTTCCAGCAGCTCATTGAAAAGCATAGAATATATTACTGGATCAGCTTGCTCCTTAACTGTGTAATTTAGGATAGCATAAATGTGTTCCATATTAAGTGGGGTCGTAGATTGATTTATTACCTGATTAATGTCATCCTTCCTATTGAAAGTGTTGTGTTTCCAGATTCCATTTCCTAGTGATTGTTAGTACATAACTTCTCCAGGGCTGTACTGTGGAGGGAGTTTCTCTTGGGATGAAACATTTCTGGAAGAAGGCTTCTTTTTGCTGAGGAGCTGCATGTTGATTGGCAGTGTTTTCTAAGCAGGTTCAGCCAACAGCATTCACATAATTCACAGAGATTTCTGTGAAAGATCAGTTCTTTCTAGCAGTGGCTTTCAGTCCCCCTGGTTTACATT
>VYZT01019218.1:0-67165 GCA_013400735.1 Pomatostomus ruficeps | reverse complement strand
CCACTACTAAAACCACAATAACTACATTTATGCTGATCGAAAGCCACTGAAGGCAAATGAAACTTTATTAAAAATAAGTCTGCAATAGGTCATGTGCAATGAAACCACCTCTTCCTAGAAAACCAAGGCTCCCATCTGCAGAGACATTCTTTAATGATTCTGGCACACTGAATTCAGGCAGGGTGCTCAGAGACAGATTCTGATCAAAAAACTTGTCGAGAAGTCAATGAGCAGCAGCAAAAGCTACAGAAATGTAGGTATAATTCTTCTGGACAGTTACACTCAGAAAAACCCAAACAAAACAAACCAAAACCCAAAAAACAACTGCTTTCCTGACTTAATTCCATTTATTAGAGCAGAAAATTATTCTTATTAACACTCTTACAGCTATGACCTTTCAAGGACATCTTTGCTGGCCCTGTGCCCTGAACTCCTGCCCACTTTCATTACTGCCCAGGGAACCCTAAGAGTAGGCACTGGGAGGCGGGATGACTGAGGAAGCACCTACCACCAGTTTGAGAGGACATTTGGGAACTTGCCCATTTCCTTTCAAGAAGTGTTGTGTCTCTTGACCTTCCTGCTGAGGTACTCTAACGCAGGATGAAAGAGGAAGCTTAGTTTTCAAGTGCCTATATCCTAGCAGCCCATGGTGTCATTATCCAACATCACACATTTTCAAGGCGCACATGTGGGTCGTTTAAACAAAGGCATTGACAGGAAGGACACCCTGGGCAGCCAAGTAAATCCAGAGCTGTGCTGCGAAGGGCTCAGGCAAATCCCGCCAGCAGAATGTTTGATCTCAGCATCACCCATTTCACTGCCCAGATGAATTCTGCACACCCACAGCCTGTGGCAGCACCCTGTGGGGAGGAGGCCTTGCTTTAACCCTGCCAGGGCTCCTTCATGCTCCTAACGAAGTGCATAAGGGAAATTCCAGCCTCCAGGACCCACGGTGAGCTCAGGCAATTAACGACCAGTGTGATCCCAGCCATGGTCCTTGGCTGCCAGCTCCAGAAACCCTGATTGTTGCACTCTGCAGATTACTCAGCAGCACATCACTGACACTGCTCTCAGGCACAGTTCACACAACCATGGAAATAGAGCCAGGTCACACCACAGGGACAGGACATTTCCCTCCATTCCCATCTCCTACTCCCCCGTACAAGTCAACAAATGGTCATGGTGTGTGCAACGGGTGGGACGAGGTCTCTGGCAGAGACATAAGATATCGGTGCTCCTTGGAAGGGAATACACACTTCCCAAAGGGTCCCTCCTTTCTTGTCACCACCACAATTGTTGCTCAGTCCATGGTCTCCTAGAAGACACATACCTGCTGCTCAGAATGAGATTAAACCAGGCATGAACTCTGAATGCTTCAACAAAAAATCTCACAATACGAAAGAGCTGCCCCAGCTGATGGACACCAGTTTACACTGTGGCTGATTTAATTCTTCACGGGAAACCAAGCTCTACAACTGCATCAGTAAGAGAGAGGATTGGGCACAGAGAGAAGCAGGAAATGCACATGGTTCTGAAGTGTTATTGAGCAGGGAAAGGAGCCTGCCATCAGCTGGAGCTCCATGAGCTCCTGGCTTACAACAGAATCTAAATTATGAGTCCCTGAAAAAATGAAGAATTATTTCAACTTTTCACTATGTCCCATGGGCTGGTAGACATACCATCTTCCTGCTCGGATGGGCTGACTTCCTAAAACTCTAGCTCTAACCCTTCTAAAGCAAAATTTCAACATTATCCTGAGTAATGAACTGTTCTGTCAATGTACCCAAGAACTCCAATCCTGCTGTTTATCCTCAGAGCCATCAAGCAGCAGATTCCTCCTTCCACCTAAAGACAGGCAAAGGTTTTGTGTTTCCCTACCATCTGTTAAGCAGAGCAAGTGCAGGCCCTCCAGGTCATGTACGGATGGTTCATGGAGAGGCTTTCAGCCACCCAGAGTTTCTGTCAGGATCCAAGGGACTGGACAATATTATTCTATAAAAACTTACCCCTCACAGGCTCTCTCTTCTACTTCCCTCCTGGTAAATGCAGGTTTAGACCTGAAAAAAATTCTCTCAGACAACATTTTTCTTCAGGAAAAACAAAAAATGCTTTATTTTCCCTAGAAAAAGTCTTTCTCCCCCCCCCCCCCTTTTTTTTTTTTTTGCTTCATAGTTTTTCCTTGTAGAAAGCTCCAGTGCCACACTTCTGGTTAGGTTTTCCAAAGCAGAAAAGTAACAGGTTTTGAAGTTCTTTTATTCTAGGTCAATTTTTCACCTAGGTATATCAACTTGAAAGGCCTGGATGGAAGACCAGGCTGTAATCCAAGTGTTTTACTTGTTCATTCTTATGAGCAGACCAATGCTCCTACATAGCACCACAGCCTCCTCTCCAGCAGCCCTGATGTGAGACTTTACAGGAATTTCTCCTAAATGCAAATTCCCCCACACCATATTCCCTGGAGCATACTGAAGCAAATTATGAGAAAACACTCCAGCTGAGAGATAACAACATGATGACAGTTTTCTTGAAGACAAGGCAATTTTCAACCAATTATTAATATCCCTCTTCCACAAATAGCTCTGAGATTGTTTATTCCCAGTACAGGACAAAAATGAGTATCTTTAAACATTCACATTTTCCATGGGAAGAGGGTAGATTCTTTTTTCCCCTCAATGTAACCTCTGCAGTACCTTCTGTTTCTACAGTGTGATTCATACCCCTGCTCAAGGACAGATTGCATTCTCTGATAAGCTGGAGACACCAGCAAGTCCATCCTCTGGTCTGGGGAAGCACAGTTTATCAACCCAATGCCTGTTCTCATCAATGCAGTTATTAAAGAAAGCAATAATTTATCTTGGATGAGGAAAACAACAGAAGTGATCCATGCCTAAGAGACCAGATCATCTCCCTTATTTGCTTTGCAAAAGGACTGTGCCTTTCTGTGACAAAACTTCTTTGAAATTCTAAGACTATGAAGAGAAAATAAAATAGTTCCTGCTGTTCCAAAGTTCTGCTCACACAGACTCTTCTGAAATGCTCCACCAGAAATTCAGGTAGCAGACGAATGTGCCAAAAGTGCCAACAGGCACCACACCTAGAAGGATGGCATATCAGAACTAAGGATAAAACTTATTTTCAATGCCCATATTTAATAAAAGAGTAGAAATATAAGATAGGATTTATGTTCCATGATGGGATATTTTTCAATGCTGCCACAGCTGTTCTACAGTTAACAATAATATCTCTGGAATATGAACAACAGCAGATCCCTAAAGAAGGACTAGAGCAAGCAAAGTAGCAACAGGGCAGTGCCACACAGCAGTCAGATCACACACCTGGATGCAAAGGACACTTGTCTAGGTGCAGCACTCCAAAGCTTCAGACCTCAAGACCAGGAGAAGTATGGATGGAAAGCCATGAGGTTACTTAAGTCTGTCACAGGATCAGTGTCTGACTGCCTGACAGCATCAGCAGAAACGAGGAGAAATGAAGACAGAAATGACTCTCAAAGAACAACAACTGCACATGCAGCAATAGATTCTTGTAAATATTTGTGCTGGCAACACTGATGGAAAGAACAAACTCATGAGAAATGACTGGTAGCTCCACTCTCCAGTCACTAAGAAGCAATGCTTCTGAAATAGGAAACAAAACGGCAAAGGTGTAAAGGTAGTGGAGGAGAAGAATCAGGCCACAAGGTGACAACAGGTAGAAGGGCACAAGTTTTGGCTAGCAGCTCTAGGGTAATAACTCAGGGTTTAACTTGATCTCAGCCACACTAGTCTCCAAGATAAACACATGAGAGGTGATTTCAGAGGTGGCTGTTGCACCAGGAAACTGATCCTGTGGTAGGTGGAGCACATTGATCACCCATTGATAAGGGCTTAGGCTTGTGTTTACAAGAGCTTCAAGGCCTATTTAGTCTAAGTTCTTTCATTCTTGACATACTTCTCTCAATGTTTCATTTACTCCAGTGGATGTGTCCCTCATTCACATCAGAGCAAAAAGGGACAATCAGGCTCACTTAGCTTCTCACAAGTTACCTTACTTTTCCCCCACTCTGGTTTAATGCCATCCATTGTTTCCTGATACACACTGTGCCAACTTGTGTTTCCTACTTTAGACCAGAAATGTTTATATATACTACTCCTAAAAGTCATTTTGAACATGTGTTTACCCAACAGTCAGAAAGAGAGTGAAAATTATCTTATTTCTCTAAAGCCAAACTTAGCAGCATGAGGAACACTACAGTCTTGAACAATTGCACAGAAATGGTCTCGTATGTGAGAGCAATGCCAAAAGACAGTCACTGATCACACAAAAAGCTGAGCTGGTGGCAGCATCCAAGTCACACAAATAAACACTCACATACATATAAAGGGTGAAGACTTCTCAGCTCAATTCCTTAATTCTCTCCTGCAAACTCCAGGAGGTAGCATTTCTATGGTAGAAGTGGGAAGCAGAAATCATCACACAAGCATCTGAGTCAGGTGTTTTTTACACGAGTGTGGGGGGCAGACTAATACCCAAGTACAGGGTCAAGACATCAACAAAACACCAATAAAAGGTCAGATTCTCTCTGCAGTGAGTCAGCACACTGCTATGTCCTTCCCGAGAGACTTTATTTAATCACCAGCTTTCTTACTTGTAACTTGACAACTGTGGGTACACTTGCTTAGGTGGAAATGCTAGGCAACAAACTGAGGAGCAAAGATGATAAAACAGAAGCCTTTTTTCTCATAGTGCAACTATCCAGTGCAGGGAAACCGGAAAGGACAGAAACAACATCTCAGCTCCCCAGGTTTCAGTAGGCGGGTGAGATGAACAAGCCAAGTCCTCACCCTACCCTCTTCAATATCATTGCAAAAATTATTTGTGTGGCAAGAAGTAGATCTGTGCAAGCCACATCCATCAATCACATTCAGGGCTCTTGTACAGATTTAGGAGGCTGCAGATCTTCTGCTGGCAGAGTCAAACAATCCTCTGAAGAGTGTATGAGGCTACACACAGCCCTCCAGCCACTGTGGGATCATTTGGCTAAAACCTCAGCAGCTTTCCTTCACAATTGTACCTTCTAGGCCTTGAAATTTAGAGATTTCAGCTTGCAATAAAACTTTTCATCTCATGTGGAGCTTTCTTGTCTCCCTCTGCTGCTCTATCCAGCTCTGTAAGAGCCAGAGACCCTGTCATTTGTGAGCAGCTTGTTGGCTGGAAGAACACACCTACTTCCTCTATGGTTCCAGTAGTCCAAGTGACAAGAATCCGCTGAGGGTGAAGAACTCCCAGAAACCACTTTCCAACCAGGCAGTGGAGCCAAACATCAAACACAAGTGCGGGACTGACTGAAGCACCCCAGCCTGGCATGCAAAACCCCAGCCGGGAGTGGCAGATCCCTGCACACCTGCTTTGCTGCACTGGAGATCCACGCTGTTGTCTCAGCCATCTCCCAGGCAGAGCACTCAGCTTCCTGCAGGATGGTCCCGAGGCAGGAAGGGGAGATAAAGTGGACTTGCACGCAGATATTCATTGATGACCACTATGTGTCTCTATATCCATGTACAGGACCAGACAACAAAGAGTTGTTGAGATGAGAAGTCTCATTTGCCTCATCTGCCTCTGGCAGCAGGAAGTACCAAGTGCTTTAGAAGGAATATCACTGTTAGGACCACTTACATCCTTCTGTGTATCTTCTGAGCTCAAACAGCAAACTGTTGCTTATGGTTTTCCTAACAGGAAATAATACCAGGATCCATATATGAGATCCACTTCTTAGTGTTCTACAACACTGAAGCAATGAAATCCCCAGCTTAACCACGGATCCCTCAGGGTTCTTCAGCCCTTTCTTAGGAACCTCACACAAGCAAAGGACCACACTCTCTGTAAGTCCTAAAAATATGAAAAATCACCAGAACACTGGGTCTGCCTTCTGAGAGCAGCTGCAAATTCACAGCACAGGTCTGAGGAGAAAGTTCACAGGAGCAGGGAGCATGCACCACACTTGAAAAGGGCAGCTCTTATCCCAAAGAGAGGAGGATATCATGCAAACAGGAGAAATCTGTCTTCCCTTGTGGGTGAAACCACAAAAAACTGTGTGAAGCTTTCCTTCCTTCCTCTTCCTCTCGTTCTGCCTACACACATCCTATGCAATCCAAGCATGACAGCAACAAACAGAAAGCAACTGAGCATTACCAGGAGTCCTCTCAGAAAGAAATCTCTGCAGAACATTAGGCATTAAGAAAGTTTCAGGCTGATTAGCAGGTAACCCTCCTATTAACAGACAGCAGCTAATAAGTTCCTGTGGTTTATTCTGAACACACAGCTCAATTTTCCTCAGTTACTCTCCTACAAGATCCTCTGCATCTCAGAGTTCATGCTCCATGCTTGATGCCATAAAGGAAAATGGGCAGCAGACTGGGAGACCAGCTCTTTTTCCCTGGAGTCCTTAGACTGTTAAAGCATGTGCAAGACTGTTGGCTTGATTTTTCACTAACGTTTATAGGTAGAGCTTGTGTAACCTCTGCTATGGTTTCCCTGCTCACAGTAAAAGTGCCTGCAGAGGAAAGGAGGGACCAGTTGTTGTGGTTTTAGTAGAGAGGAGGAGGCCATAAAGATGGCTCCTGTGAGAAGTTTCTGGAATTCTTCACCATTTCCAGCAGAGCCAATCTTAGATGGCTCTGAAGATGATGGACATGCCACTGGCCATGTTTGGGCCAATTAGAAAGGTTGGATACGCCTCTGTGATGACATATTTAAGGAAAAATCAAAACAAAGTGTGCATGCAGCTGCCTTTAGTTAGAGAAGGAGGAGGATGTGAGAACATGTGAGGGAAAACAACATGGAGGCACCAAGGTCAGTGGAGAAGGAGGGAGAGGAAATGCTCTAAGCTCTGGAGCTGAGATTCCTCTGCCAGCCGTGGTGAGCCCATAGTGAAGCGGGGTGTCTCCCCCGCAGTCTATGGGGTCCACAGAAGATGCAGAGAGATCCACCTGCAGTCCATGGGCGAGGTGCCAACATTAGAGCGGAGATATGTCAGAAGCCGCAGCAGCCATGGATGCCAGAAGAAGCCGCAGGAGCCATAAATGCCAGGAGCAGCCGTAGCAAGTGCAGCCCAGTGAGAGACAGAGACTGAGATAAAAGTCCCGCAGTTTGTGGAGGACGTGACCACGCTGGAGCAAGTGGATGTTGGAGGAAACGGCAGTCCAGGTGGGAGACCCGGTTGGAGAGAGAGGGGCCCCCTGCTTCCATGCTGGAGCAGTTTGTCCTTGGAGGACTGCATTCGATGGACAAGAAAAAACCACGCCACAGAGGTTCACAGAGAACTGTCTTTCGTGGGAGGGACCCCACGGCAAAAGCAGAGGATAAAAAAACTCCTCTCCCTAAGCAGGGAAAGAAGATCTTGGAAACGTACTGACCTGAATCCCCACACCCTGCCCCCCTTGCACTGTTGGTGGGAGGGAGGAAGGGGTGGGGAGTGAAAAGAAGGGTGTTTTTTATAAAGGTTTCGTTTATTTCTCATATCCTCCTTCTAACTCTAGTAGTAATAAATTTCACTTTGCAACTTTAAGCTGAGCCTGGTTTGTCCTTGGAGCATTTTCTCCCAGTTCCTTATCTCAACTCATAGGCCTCTGAGTTAATTCCCTCCTCTGCCCAGCTGTGGCAGGGGAGGGAACGAGTGAGCAGCTGCCGTGAGTGCCTGACACTTAGCCAGGATCAAAACCATGACACCAGTATACTGTGATTAAACACCTCCCAGGAAACCAAGACATCCCTTCAATGCTGTCCACACAATGTCACTGACCAGCACAGTGCTCTCAGTTTACACATAAACACACTCAGAGTGGCCCTCATCCAGGATAGCTGGTCTGTCTAACCAGATAGCCTCCTCCTGATAGTGCTAAAAAGGGGGTTTTCAGAAAGTATAGAAGGTGTGTGCATGGTATGGGACCCTGCTTTATCTACCCCACCAAGCAAATTTGCTGACTTCCTGAGCTGAGAAATTTAACCTACTTGCCACAAATGTAACTAACCCCCATGACCAGGTACATTTCTGGCCTCAAAAATATCCTGTAGCAATTCACTGCATTTGGATTGGGTGTTGTGAAAACATCACTTCCTCTAGCTTACCTGCAGCTGAATCATTTCACCACGTGCCTCCACACTTGCTTCTCACTCCCTACTACTTGTAGCACATTTCAATTCCCTGTGGATAAATGTACCTTTCCTCAAAACTGCCTCTGTGCAGTCACTTTGCACATGAAAGCTCACCAGCCCAGTTGTCCACCTCTGCATTTTCTACACCTCCACACTACAGTTTCTCAGGCTGGAGCTGCCATCAGCATTGCAGATGTGGGCAGTATGGATTTATATTTCACTTTGCCCTAAATTCTCCCTGTTTGCCTTTTCTACTTGGACTAAGAGCTGCAGTGAGGTTTTCAGCAAGACATACAACGATTCTAACAGCCCCCCAAGAGAGGAAAGAACTAATTGCAATGCCAATTTACATATGCCTAAATCAAGCCCTCATTTCCCACACACATTGCTTTGTAGTGATTGGTAATAAACTTCATTCGCCATATTCTCATCCCATCAGATGGATTTTGTGACATCCTCTGGCACCCTCTCTTTTAATGGGCAAAGTGATGCAACTGCCTTTGTTTTGCAAATATTTGTGTGGTTTTGTGTTTTGTTACTCATTTCCAAGGAAAGTGCTTTGCTAGGAAAAACCCACGTGTTTACGAGTTGATAGCAGTGGTGGTAAATACTTTAAATATTCTAAATCCGCACAAACTTACTTTGTAACTACACTATTACCAAATTCCTTTTCATTCTTATTTTCAGACAGCCTAAGGAAAAGCAAATAGTATCAATAGCTAATGAATAAACATAGTTACAATCCACACCACAGCCCAGAGCTAACTGTGAAAGATTTCCACCTACCCCTGAGCTGCAAGGATGTGCCTGGGAAAAGCTTTCCACTGTTCCCTGGGGTGTGGCACCTGTGCTCTTCTAGCCAGATTCCCAGGGTTTTAAGCATCACACTCTGAAGGTTACTCCATGTCAAAACATTAGCCATGATAACTGCAAACTTTCATAACCATGCTCAGGAATCCAAGGACCTCACCAGCCCCCAAAAAACCATGACAGGAAAGAGCTGGCCCAAGATCCAGGCCTCCAGCTTCCAACTGTTCCTGATTGGAGAAATCAACTTCCCTCTCCAGTGGTATGACAGCAAGTACAGTTTCTTGAGCCGCGCCTGGAAGAAGTCTCCCACCCTGTGCAGGTTTCACACCAGATGTTTTTTCTTTTGTTTCTGGCGGGGAAAGACAGGGGTGGAGCCCTTGGGGTAGCTCTTTGCAAAAAGAGCCGATCCTGTGGAGCCCTGAGGATTGACCCCAAACCCAATAGATGGCTCAAGTTGCACTTTTTGCAATGACACATCCAGGAGAAGGGATTAGGATCTGCTGTTTTCCGGTTTTCCCGGGGCAGAAGCGGCATGGGGGCCATGCGGCCAGGCCTGCAGGGCCGGGCCAGGCCGCGGCCGGGACCCGCCGCTCCAAAGCGGGGCCCACCAGCCGGAGCCGTGGCCACCACGCCAGGGTGGAGAAGCCTGGCGCTGTTTGAACTGTTGGAGCTGCCCGAGCTGCAAGGAAAAAGGCCTGGAGCCGCTCGGAGCTGCCAGGGCCACGGGCATGTGGCACAGCCATGGGCGGCAGCCAGGCCCATGCGCAGCAGCTAAAGCTGCTTCCATCCAGCCTGTGGCGGACTTTATTTTATATAGCTATTTTTCTCACGGCAGGCGGAGGAGCGCAGATGGCAGCAGCTGAACTGTCTCCCGGCACCCGGCACGATGCCACCCGCGGCAATGGACACTACTGCATGGCAGGGGCAGGGGTCACATGGAGGGCGGCAGAACCATAGAGCAATTCCCCGACATAAAGTCTGAACTGAATTGACTTTCTAAAGGTTGCAGAGATCTCGTGGAAGTTCTTTTTTTTTTTTTTCTTGGACTGGTAAAAACTGATTAACTTTGGTGGTTGGGACAAGAAGTTCTTTTCCCTTTTATTTTCTTCCTTTGGCTTAGAGAGGAAGAAGTGGTCATGAGAGAAGGACCACACGGCAGACACCATGTTCGATAAGGGAGGAGGGGGAGGGGAGACTTGGACATTAGAACTGGATTTTTCTCCTGCGGGCCATGATAAAACTACAGTAAAGTGAACTGTTTTCCTTTAATTCATGAGATACATGGGGGGACAGAGGGAGCGAGAGATGTACTGGGCAAACGGAAGACTTGAACAAAGACTCTTGGTGCTGGGGACAGAAGAAGAGAGGGGAAAAGAGAGACTTTGCTTCCAACATTAGAGCAACTCATCCTTAAAATTATACCCCATGAACTCCTGGCCCACGCAGAATCAGTTTTTGGGATGGCTGCATTCATTCATGGGAGGGTTTTTACGTGGTAGCAAGTCAGGCAGCATGCTACCTTGTGCACTAGTAAAACACAATAAAGAAGGTTATATCTCCTGCAGGAAAAGGTACTGCCTAGTATAACAAAGAGAATCTCCTCCATGTGTATATCCCTGCGTGTTTGGTAAAGAGGTGAAAACTGTGGATGGGAAGGGAGAAAAGGAAGTTATTTCATACTTACTTTGTTACTTAAATCTTTGTTCTAATTCTGTTAATAAAAGTAGTTTATAGTTTTAAGCTAAGCCTAGTGTTTGCCTCAAAATATTTCACAGATCCTTGCTCTCAATCATGAATCTTTAAATTATTTTTTTTCATGAGTTATTTTCAACCCACAACACACCCCCAAGAATGGAAATGGCAGGGGTACCATACTCTTTGCAGTATCCGTAGGAGAAACAAGGTCTAACCCTGCCCCAGCTAGAACCTCCTGGCACTCCAGCATCCTGCATTTTTCCAGTCATTCCCCTGTTGGTGTTCATGAGCTTCTGCTGTTAAGGAAGACAAGGAGCAGCAGATTAGGCACTGAGTTCACCCTCCTGCTTGCACTGTGGTGCCAACTGGAACATCCTTTATCAGCTCCTGTGCAGCTGGGGATCCCTGTTCCTGGAAAACCAGATATTGTACCTGGCTTACTTGTGAAGCTTCCTGCTCACAGCTAAGCCACCTTGGTAAGTACTGACTGTAGCCAGCATCACAAGACTGATAGGCTCCCTCGTGTGCTCCAAGTGAATCTGCAGCCAATTTTAGTGGCTTGGCCTGGTAGGCTGGGGGACAGCACCAGCAGCATGTGGTGTCCCTCATCCCCAGCAGCCGGGGACCAGACAACAGTCACAATCCTGCTGGCGTCTGCTTTTTCACATGCAATGCCAACACTATCCTCCCAAGGCCTCTGCAAATCGTTTGGATTGCAAATGAAAAGTGGAACCAGAAAGACACAGGGGTTTTCTCACCCACATGGAAAGCATTTCTGCACTGAGATGCCACGGGAAGAAATCCAAGCAGATAAAACCAGCAAGGTGCAGGACACTGACGTGTCAGGGTCCAGGCATACATTTCCCCATCATCAGTGAGCACAACGTAGCAGGCTTGGCAAACAGCAAAGTTTATGTGTGTGTGTTTAGGCTGGGGGACAACTGGCTAGTCCAGAGCCTCAATAAGCAGCACAGCACTGTTGCAGCAGAGCTTATCTGTAGGGTACTGGCAAATTAAAACAAAACCAAGACAACTTTCTTCCGTAAGAATTACACATGGGAAGTGAATGTAAGATCCAAGCTGTTAAAAAAAAAAATTCTAAAAATCCTTTTCCCGCTGAATCAGTTAGGAATTAGTCAGGAAATCCTACAGAAATAGCAACATAACCATCACAGTTATTTTTGGTATCAGCAAGAAATCAAGAGTTTTGCAACTGTACAAGGGAAGATTAATGTGTTGCAGAAGGAAGTTAAATCATAAATATTTAAACAAAGGAAATAAATCTGAAGGGAGCTTCCTGCTTTAAAAGTAATTTGGCTCATCTGCTGATTTTCATTTAAAGGTAATTTGTGTGCTGTTTTTGGCAAAGCCATCAATGCTTCGGTCATACTTATTATGATATTTCAAGACAGTGTTTCTGGCTCAGTTCTGCCTGACTTGCAGCCCAAAATGGCCTTGGGGAACAGCAGCATAATCAAGCAGAACCACAATGACAGCCCAAGCATTTCTGGGCTACCACAGAACAGATCACTGCAGGAGGTATTTGTTCTTGCTACACAAGGCATTGAAATCCAACTACTTTAAGAGTCAAAGGTCCCTATATCCTGAACTACACCACCACCACTGTGTGAGGGCCCTAATCACAGAGGGGAAGTGCTGCCTACACAGAGCACATGTTTGGGACAGGAAGATTGTCTCCGAGTGATCTGCAGCAACCAAGGGTTATGTACACGCAAAAATCAAGCAACTGGAAAACTCTGAGCTTCCTGGAAACGCTGTGAGCAGAGCCAGGACGGTCCCTGCAGCTCCAGCATTGTTCTCTGCTCAGCAGTTTTTGGGAGGAGCTGAGGCAGGGCAGCAGTGGGAGGCAGCCACAGCTGGGCTGTGTGGCATGGAAGACCCAGGCAGACGGCTGGGCTGTGTCCAGGCTGTGCCTGAGCCCAGCTTGAGAGCAGGAAGAGGGCTGAAACAGCCTCTCACTGGTGTGGCACTAGCACCAGTCTGCCCTTCAGCCAGCGGCACGAGGGGGCCATGGATCTGTGTCTGTAGAGGACATGAGCAGCCTCTTGGCATTTACAGATAAATACATATATGGGGATAAAGATACAACTCTATAGACAAAATATTTCATTTAAATTACAAACACAGAGTTAAAAATGCAGATATATTGAAATAGCAGGTGGAGCACTCCCTAGTTAGAGGCAGAGCTGCCAGGTTCACATCTCTCAGGGGGTGCATAAGCAAGTAGTGCCTCTGTCAGGAACAACTTTCAGGACGCAAGTCTTTCCCACAGAATATTCCATAGCCTGGGAAACCAGAGTTAAGCTTTCCGTACCACTGACATGCCTCCACCACCATGACCTCACCAACCAAAACTGATAAATGTTAGGAATTAACGGAAAAGTCATCTGTTACTTGGGCAAGAAGTCAAATACGCACTCAGAGAGTGGCCAGATCCTCTTTCCTTTGTACAATAGCCAGAATTTCTGTTTGATGTTGCCACCATCAGTTTGGATGTCAGTCTGTATATCCTACCCACTGCAAGCCCAGGTCAGCTGCAACCCAGGCACATCCCCTGAGTAATTTCTTCCTGGCAGCAGCAGCAGCCACCTTCTGCTAGTGCTCTGTTCTCAGTGTCTCAAAGGGAGCACTGGATCCCATTGCCAGGGCTCCAGAGGCAGACTCAAGGAAGCTTTGAACCACACTGGAAGAAGAGGCGCCAGCAAGGCCACAAATGGGAACACAAAGAGCTGAGCAAGCTGGCCCTGTCAGTAGTTAGTCCTCTCTATAAGAGACTGATTAAATCTGTTAAAACTGCCCGTGGTTCTTGTGTGAGGCAAAAAAAAATATACCAGTGCACACTCTGGAATGAATAACTCAAAATAAGCAAAGGATTCTCTGTATCAAATCAAATCTGGGGACGCGGGTTGCCAATTTAGGCACAAAAATGACACAAAATCCATTGCAAAGCAGCGGTGCATTGATTTGCATGGAATGTCAGGGGTAGAACCTACAGACATAATCACTGTTTTTCTCCAAATTCACCCTCACATATCTGTTCATAGGAAATTGAGATTTACTGTCCCTGTCTCCTAGGAGATCCAGGGTATCAGATTTGTGTTGGATTTGCTGAGCTCCCAAGCAGCTTCCACAAAGCAGTGAAGGAATTGCTCTCCTCCCAGGAACAGACACCAAGAGGCACCTGAGCTCAGGGCTACAGCTCTCAGCACCAGATACAGGTTAAAATGACTCCCAGTGCCAAGTCCAGCTAAGATGGCTGTGAGAGGTTATGGTGGCATACCTAAAAAGTCTTGCAGTCATTCAGGATTATCTATCCAAACCCTCAGTATTGCTGGCCCAAAATACCTCCAGAATCAGAACTACCCAGCTGAAGCTGGCAGTTATTTTCAGATAAATACCCATGTACATAAGCAAGTGCTGACAGTCTAAGCAGTCTTTCTTTTTGCCAGAAAATAAAATATAGAAGGCTTACAGTAAATTAAGATGACAGTTTAATTGTTTTCTGATAAAGTCTTAAGTTTCACTATGTTTCCTGGTTTAATATTAAAATCACACCCAGTTCAATTTCTTTATCTGTAATAAGCTAGACCACATCATTAATATCAAACCACAAGGAATTTATTCATGGTACAGTTTGAGCAGAGACTTGGTTTCATACCATGACAGTTTATCATGTTGCATTGCCAATTTATCTGTAATTTCTCCCTGTTTGACTAGCAGCTATGAAGAAAAAAGCTTCTGCTTTGCTAAGCGAAACCCCGAACAATTCATATTCTGTTGCTAAAGGAAGCTTGACCTGTTTAGACTTTACTGTAGAAAAATCAACCTTTTCTGACCCAAAGACTTTCCTGCACTCAATTTTCAGGAAACTTTAACAACAAACCCTTACTAGAAAGTCAGTTGTGGTATCCCCAGCAATCTGGATGATTTCACTATCTGGATCTGGAAAACACAAGGTCCTCCAACATGTACTTTGGCTTATAAACGTTCCCCCAAAACAAAAACAAACACACATGCTATTAATCATTTCACCTTGGAGCCTGAATTTCCCAGGAACTTAAATAAACAGACTGCTCCTAAAAGGGGCTATCTCAGGACCTGTTGGCTCAGAACTGTATCAAGAAAGGAGAGTGTTCCCATAAAAAGAAAAACAGCCTTAGTCAAAGTGAAATCCTAAACTTTCCAGTGGTTCTTTTAAAACCAGTGGCTTTAGGAGTAAACTTAATATTTGACAGTTGCTACACACACAGAGCTACATTTAAAAATACAAGAACTGCTCCTGATTTTACTCACATGGAGGGGGTTTAGAATAACTCCAAAGAACTGAACAAAGTTACATCTCAGAAAGGAGGATGCGAGTGGGAAAAGAATAAAGCCACAAAGAGACTTCTCCAAATGACAATTTCTGTTTAAATTTCATTTAACGCATTTCATTAATCGCATTTCCACGTGACCTATCCAGCACTGAGTCACTGGTACATGCCTGTACAGCTCCAGGCAAAATACACCTCCTGTTGCTACATCACAAACCCGGCTCACTTCCTTCCAGCTCCCCCAAACAACAGTACCACTTCAATACAAAGAGAAGCCAGGCCTAGGTAGCCACTGTTTTACCCTTCTATTAAAATCAAGGGCACAGGTAAGGTGTTCCCAGACTGCTCCAGCAGCTTCCCCTTTGTCTTGTCCACTCCTACAGGAAGCAAACCAAGGAAATGAGCCATGGAGAGCTCCCTGGAGTTCCCAGCTTCTCCAACTGCCTTTTCCAGCCCAAACCACTACCAGCAAACAGAAAGGTGGGGACATCAGTCCTGCTTCAGCAGGACCCCCTAGCTCTGATCCAAGCTCTGTCCTGTTTCCAGAGGGTGGCCACAGTAGCAGCACATGGGGCTGAAAAGGCATCCATGGGCAATAAACTCAGCAGAAAGCAGCAATATGAGAATGAGCCACTACAAAGGAGTTCGGAGCAATTCTCAGAACAAACAGAAAACACAAGGAAAGATGATGATGATAAAAAAAAAAAAATTAAAAATGCTGGGTTTGCTAAGGGACAGCCTGCTAGACATCAGCTTTGAAACAAATACTTTGGGTTGCAAGCTTAATATCCATGGGAAGAGAGAACAGTGCCCTAATCCCACATGCCTAGAGGTGCAAGCCTGTACTGATAGATCAGTGGATGTCTGCTTCATGTAAGAGCAATTACAGTGACAGGGACACAGACTCTGTCTGGAGTGTGGCTGTAAGAACACCAGTTCACAGTGGTTGTGATCACACACCACCCCAGCTGTACATGGATGTCTTCTGTGGGCTTATTTTCATCGTGGTCTTGTGTAATAAATGCCCAGAACCTAAGACATCTCCACCATCATTCCTCATAACTGCACCATGCAGGGCACTAGGGCTGGTCACAACTCACCCACTGGATCCTCACACTGAATTTGCCTCATTTGGCTCATAGTCATCCTGTGATGGGCCAGTACACTGACATCTTTTCTCCTTCTCAGTATTTTCTAACTGATCAGGCTCCTGCTAAAGAGCAGTTTTTCATTATTAGTCACTGCTGAGTTTCAGCCCTTTTCTTCTACTCTGGTCTCAGCATTCCTGGTACGATATTCTAGGCCTTTTCCATGCTGAAGCTCTTTCCTTACTTCTATCCAGAGCATATTTTAACCAGCACCAGGTTTTCGATCCAGGGGAACTAAGGAAAATAGTAGCTAAAGTTGAGCCCCAAGAATCACCCCTCACCTCCAGCCATCCCAAGACCCAATTTTGGTATAACTGGCTGTCTCCCAATAGAGAAACTCTTGTACCTTTTAGCAATCCCTGTCTTTTGTAACTAGGAGTTGTTTTTCCATGTTGAATGCTGCCCAGCTGGTGAAGGGACAGAGTAAACTCTGCTGGTGAAGTTGGAGCTGGGAGCTGCATCTACTTCAGCTGGCCAAGCACAAATGCTCTGGGTGCTCATTTGCACTTAGGGGCTGCCTATTTCCAGTCAGCTTTAACTGACTCCTAATGGGCTGAAACCAACTCACAGCAGACTTGGAGTCCCTGCCTGAGAGAGAAACCTCTAAGGGTTTGCAAATCACCAGAGGCACGAGCATGTTTGTGCATCAGTGGGGAGAGTGCACAACCTGCCTGCACCCAGGTGCAGTTCACACATGGTCCAAGAGGGCCAAACACACATTTCCTGCTGCTCAGCAAGTCCACTTCACCTAAAGGCACCCTAAACCAACTGCATACCCAAGTCCTGAGGGTTCCTCTGCAGGCCATACCCCAGTTTGATGGACAAAGGTTTTAATCACAGCTCTAATTAAATCCAGACAGCTTTCTTCCTTGTTTACCTACACATGATCCCTGTTTTAACCCACAGGAAGCGCAGCACCCTATCTGATGAGCTGGTCAACTCACTGAGAGGGCCAGTCTTGTGTTTTTACAGTAAGGACATGCCTGAGAATGACTTCTCTGCCTTGGCAGATGGGAAAGACATGACATGGAGCCAAGGAAACCTCTGAAAAAGGATTCCAGATACTCATGAGCCAGGCCTCATCAACCTTCAAAATTATGCAGAATACGGTTGCTGTTCCTGTAACTGAGACAGACAGTGTAGCTTTAAAGAGACTTCTTTGGATTTACTTCACAATTTAGGCTGCACTTTCTTCACTGTCTTCTGAAAATGTTGCCAGATGCTCCCAAAGTCACATTTTTATCAAGATCAGTTTTCTCTTCCCAGCTTCCCATCTGGCTTCAAAGCTACACAAAACACAGATGGAAGTTCATGTGCATTTAGCCTCCATCCACCCAGTCACACCGTGCAGATTGATTAGGCTGTGCTCAGACTGGTGACCAGCCTTGAGGGATTTTGCATCTGTTGGTGGTGAAGTGACCTGTGTGCCTTAGCCAAGCTCCTTTCCTTTTCCATGGCTGTGGTGAGACACAGCAACTCCTACCTACATCTCACTGGAGGGGACAAAAGAAGGGTCTGCCAAAGGAAGGGAGAAGTGGGAATGGCTACAGCACACAAAGACCACTTGGGCTTGGAGCTCTGGCAGTATTTCCGAGCTCTGGGCCATTGCTGCAGTCGGAAAGCAATGAAGGCCCATGGGCAAAACCCTCCAGGGCTGGGAGAGCTGCAGCTGGGGAGCTCACTCCTCTCCAGCCCTCAAAACACCAAAATGAGAGGCCTCTCATTTTGACCATGGACCACCTGTCCTTTAACCAGCACTTAAATGCACTTCTCCTTAAAAACCACACCATCTGGGCAGAACCAAGGCCCCCTGCCACTGCCCACCCTGCAGCACTGGGATATTTTTCTCTGATGGCCAGTCAACTCCACCCTGAGAAAGCTTCTTCCTTCGTTACAAACTCAGTCGGGTATGACACATGTACATGTGGGAATTTTCAAAGGGCAAGCAGCTGTGTTAGGAGGGAATGTTTTCCTCTCTGTAGTGCAGTGTCACTGGGGCCCCACTGAGCTCCCAAACCTCTCCCGAGATGGCAGTGGCAAGGCAAGAACACTGGTTTCAGTGGTGTCTGCAGGAACCTCCAACCCACATAGGGGCCATCAACTGTCACAGCTGTTAGGCTTGACAGGCTATTAATAGAATCCTAAAGTCACCTGAGACTGTGATTTCTTACCTCAAATTTCACCTCTCCCAAAAACTGTCTACAGCATCATAACCTCTTGGTGCTCTCTATTCTGCACTGGAGCCTTCTTGATACCTCATCAGATATCATTGGTTGGTTACACACAGAAAAGATAAACTGTGAAATGAAAAAAGAATGCAGGAGCCACACTAACAGCATTGCAGCTGTAGGGTGGGAAAACCCTTTAAATTCGGGCCAGGCTGATGAACAGCCCCAAACGCTGCCACTCATACAGAGGCCACAGCTCTTATCTTCTAGGATATTCATCTGTCAGTCAAGAAAATCTGATAGGATGGCAACAAATCACAGAAGTGTCTCCTTACCACCTACGTGAATGAGGGGAAGGATTCTGGATATGATCCCCAGAGTCCACATGGCAGCAACAACAGCAGAGGCTGTTAAGAGGAGCCATTGGCGACAGGATTGCTACAGGAAATCTCAATCCATCCTCCAGCACCGAGCACAGGGTACAAACTGTATTAAAGTCCTTCCCCATGTACCTGCCAAAACAAAGCCTCTTGCAACTGAGTAAGAGATAAAGGTCACAGCAAAACCAGTGAGTTTCACAAAAAACAGATAATTCTAAAAGAAAAAAAGGAAAGACTTTTGTTCATTTCAGTGAATCTGAGTCAACTTTTCATCTATGTTTTTTGTGAAACTCCTCTGACTTTCGGTGACCTTTCTCAGCTGCAGAGCATTGCCAGCCTCTGATATTGGAAGTCAAATGCATTATTGCACAACACAACAAAAGGAAGTGGGCCAGGCCCTGGGAGCTGGATCTGTACATTGCTCAGGCCTGTGAGCCAGAAGTCTCAACCTCCAAATCCATAGGGATGCAAACTCCCTGCACTTCCAAATCAAATTTCCCAATAGGAGCATAGGGCACAATCTACAAGGCATAAAGGCAAACGCAAACGGAAATTTCCGTTTCTAAGGGCCTTACAAGTGCTTGATGTAACCAAAATATAAGAAAATATTGCAGAAAAACCTTGGCAAAGTGAGGAGTCCAGCTTCTGGATATGCTACAAAGATTTGGCTAATTTGCTTCGTATGGTGCTTTTTTCCCCTCTTTAAAGAAGGCAGCAGAGGACTATGAACTCAATGGCAGGAGAAAAATACCATAGAAAACCATCACTTCCTTTCTGGAAGAACTAAAGAGACCCTTCAGTTCAAGAGGATGCTCCCAGTACTCCCTGGTTTGTTTCTCGTCTGTCATGGTGGGATCAGAAGCCAGGTTTCAATGCTGGCATTACCTCTTCTCCAAGTGACAGTTTTATTGGAAATCTCCCAGGATCATTACAAAGTAAAATATTTGGCTTTCTAAAAAAGGGCTTTATTTGTATTCCTGTTTTCATAAGAAATCTCTTCTCAGATTGAGTCTTGATTCTGGGTGACTTCAACCACCAGTTTCTATTTCTCACCTCCTGTTGCACAAATTCCTTCTGTTTGTGCCTCTCACTGACCAATTTTTGTTTCCTTGGGTGCTATTTTGGAGCAAAGCTGCAATCCCCTTCTCATCTAGGGCACCCTCTTTCCTATCATCCTCCCACTACCACTCAAACACCCTGCACATCTACTACCACTGCCAAAACAACATCCTGTACCTCTGGTTACTGTTCAACAGGGGAGTGAGGAACTTCCATTGCTGATTTAACAGGGTTGGGCCTTGCTGAAGGCTCCTCTTGGTGGTTTACCTGGCTTTGCTAACTTGCTGCTGGAAACTCGGGAGCAGTCAGGTGAAGATGCAGTTAAGACAGCACAAGAGACAGTCAGACAAACTACAAGTTGGTGTAAGTGTGCTGGGAGGACCCTGTTGTGCACCAGCTCCTGTTCTTGGGCACCTTCTTCTTTAATCAGCATCCTGGCTCATCACCTTTGACACATTTTTCATTGTCATCCTGCCAAGTCAAGAGAGAGGCCACTCCTGGGCCTCTGTGATTCATCTGCAGATGCACCAAACTCAGCTCCTTGTGGTGTCCAGCTCCAGTACAGCCCAGTGTAACAGGACATAGCATTTCTGAGATATTCATGATTTGGACCAGCAACAGTGGGGTTGATCCAAAATGCACCTGTACCCACTGGACCCAGGCTCTGACACAGCCATGCCTGACCTACAATTTAGAGAAACCAGGGCTCCTGCAAAGCTGACTTCCCACTGTTTTTTTTGCCATTTTTTAGCAGAGAAGGCACTGATGTTCACACCATCTTCCAAGGGCAGCATCATGCCTGGCCTCTGTCACTGATGTGTTATGGCTGATTTGGCAGGTTGGGACACCAGTGCCTGCCTTTTATTCCCTTAATACACACAGAAAGGGCACCAGTAGAGTAAACATCTTCAAAGCCCCTGTACTATGGCAGGTCAACACCAGGATTCCTTTAATATTTCAAAATTCAAGCCTTGCAGCAACTTGGCAATGAAGGGGTGGTAATTTGGCAAGTGGGAAATGAGACTGGCTACGGTCTCACCCTGGGGAGCTCCATCCCATACTGGAGGGTGGCTGGAGTCCACAGCAGCTCAGAGCAAGGACTGCACCTGGCAGGGTGTCCCTGGGGCTGCACAAGAGTGCTGGGCTCCACAGCGGGCTGCAGCAGCACCTAGGGCCACAAACCCACCCCTCCTGTAGGCACAGGGACCCCGCAGGCTGGGCTGGAAGAAGCTGAGCCTCTCAGAGTCTCTCCAGGGTATTCACGCACATCATCTGAGCAAGGCTCACACCTGCCTGTGAAAGTGCACTCACTGGTGATTCAGAACATCAAAAGCACAGGAGGGCCACATGAGCAATGCTACACGTAACCACAAACCACATCAGAGCCAGCCAACCAGCTCATCTGGTGGGAGAAGCTACAGTTCTGAGCTTGCTTAAAGGAATCTGAGCTTGCTCAGAGGAATGAAAACATTTTTAGACACTGAAAGAACTCTCTGAAGAGCAAGAGTGAGTCCACCAGACTGACCAAGAAATGGTTACAATGGCTCGTTCATGGGGAATTTCAGCTGGTTCTCCCTTAGAGCAAGACTTTTACAGAATGAAAAATAAGTTTCCAAGCTTGCCAATAGAAAAGTATCAGCAGCTGCCTTCAGATGTGAGTCCATCCAGACTTGCTCAATATCACATTTCAGAAACGTCAGAGGCACTCAGTGCAGGACCCTGGGTGTTGAAGGTTTTGACTCATTTCACTGGCATGGTTGGGTTTTCACACTCATGGCTGACTCTAACCCTGCATTTTCATTGTAAAACAAGCCTTGTCAGGGCTGAGTGCTACCCCAGGCCCAGTTCCAGCTGGGAACTTAGTTGGGAAGGCCTCACAAGGTCAGCTGGTGAGTGCAAATTCTCCCACCTCCAGCTCTTGAACCCTAAACCCCCGAGAAGGATTTTCACTCATTATCATCTCCAAACAGAGGTCACCACGCCCACACATGGCAGAGCAAGACTTGGGCTTACAGCAAGTCACTGTGAGCTTGGGTGATCCTCTCAAGTCCTCTTCCCAGCATGTCCAACCAGAATTCCTCCACAGCAGTGATGAGGCCAGGCCATAAGAACAAGTCCCACCTGGCTACAACACACACCCTGCCAAGATTCCCTTGTTGGCAACTGCACAGCTATAGAGGCAGCAGCCAAAATGATAGAACAAATATAACAAACTGGGGGTGTTGAGATGCGACCCCCAATCCAAAGATGGGAAATAAGTCAGGAATTGGAAACCAAGCAGAAGTCCCAGCTGCAAGCAGCAACTGCAAATATTGATCAAGAATTGCAACCCCAGACTCCCCTGCTGTCAAACCTGTACCTAATCACCATGGCACGAGCTTGCCCATTCAGCAGTTATTGAAAAACCTCCTCAGCTGGGAGTCAAAAGATACATCTCTGACCAGTCGCAGAATACGTTTATTTGCCCTCCTTGGCCCTGTTGTGCTCTTAGCTGCCCCTGTTTCCCCTCTGGGTTCTCTCTGCTCCTGGCTATGTCTCCTTCACAAGCTGTGAGTGCACCCAGCCAAGTCTTGGGAAGTCAAACAGAGGCTAAGGTGCTGGACAAAGAGGTTTCTACAAGAAGAAAGCTCAAAAGGATCGAGGCAAATCAGAAAAAGGAGAGGGCACCTAGCGAAAGGACTGCAGGCCTCTGAACTCCTCTGGAGTTATGTGACACCTCTGCTCAGCAGGAAATCAATCATGGCCTGCCCATCACACAGCCTTTTGGGGCCCACTGCTTCCAGTGGTGGAAGAAGGATCCTGTCCCAGAGCACCCACAAAACCAAAGTATTTTTCTACCTCTGCTGCTCTGAGGCCTCCTCAGCTCCCAGAGAAAGCAGCTGTGCTGCAGACTCAGTGCTGGTGTGACACTGCCCGCAGTGTCCTGCACAGACACCCAGAGCTGAGCAAGCCTCGCTTCCTGCCTTTCCAAAGGCTGCATCCAGCACTGGCTGGAGGCTTCCACTCCTCCAAAAGGCAACTTCTCCAATCTCCTGCTCACACAGCTATTCTGCATCCAGCTGCAATCTATTCCTGCCATTTAGGAGGCTGTAGCAAAAAGTGCCATTTTCCTGGCTCATAGGTTTGGATACAGAAGGTTGTCTAGTACTTCCAGACAGCACTAACGGTGTTAACAATACATCTGTTTCGCTTGGGAGGAAATCCAGGGCTTTATACAGCCAAATACATCAACCTGTAGAGCTCTGAAGTTATAAAAACATCTCTGTGTGACCAAGCTGCCAGAGGATACACGTATCCACCCTGTCTGCACAGGATGCAAAGCCCCAGTCTGGCCCAGCCCAGCTCTAGGGTAACCAGCTGAACCACAGCCCTGCCTCCACTGGGCTCCATACTCTGCTCCCAGCTGTGGCAGAAAGGCAAATGTTCAAAATTTATTTCCTGGGAAAGAAACACTGTCCATTCCCCTTATACTTTATCACATCAGCTGGCAAATGTATTTTCTGGATCCAAAATGAGGTGCAACAGTGAAGGGCACACAGGAGCAAGCAGTGGTGTCTCCCTCCTCAAGCGTGGATTATTTGGTGTCCTCAAAGGGTACATCAGAAGCTGTCCAACACCATGATTTAAATAATCCATTTGGAATCTATCTGTTCAAACTTTTGAGAGAATGCCTTGCTAACCGGAATTAAAGAAAAAACCAAAAAAAGCGGATCCCCAAGAGACACATGGTCTGCTCCATACTTTACAAGTGCTGGCCCTGACAAACACCATTGAGCAATACCCTAATAGGGCACAGACATCTGTAGGCAGAATCTTCCTGAGAGCCCAAGCTTCCTTCAAGAAAAGCCAAACACATGTTCTTTCAAAGGTAAGGGCAGGAGACAGGGCCAGCTTTGCCCAGTACCCCCTTTCCTCATCTCCTGCAGTAATTATTTTCCCATGGGTGCACCTCCCCTTAGCCCTGCTGAGCTCCAAGGCTCAGCTGTGGGGGGAATCACAGGCCAGTTCTCCCCTTGCACTGGGCCCATAATCCCCAGTCAGGGGATACAGTCCCTTTGCACATCCCTTTCCTACAACTCCCCACAGCCAGCACGAGGGGGACACGCTGCTCCTCCACTACCACACTAAAGTGTTTTCTGCCTTGCACAATTCCCCTGCATTTTCCAGCTCAGGCACTCACTTTGAGCTCAGCCACGGGGCTCTCCCAGTTCCCACGGGCCAGAAGCATAAAACACCAGATGTTCCATGCACAGAGGCTGCTTGTTCCTCCTCGGAGCAGCCACCCTCTTCTCTACAGCAAAGCTGAGCATCCCGAGCAGAGCGCTCCAGCCCGGGCTGGTGGAGCAGGAGCAAGGGATGGAGCAGGGTGGAGCACAGTAGGAAGGGTCTAGGTGGATGAGACGAGGTGTCAGCGGAGCAGAGAGGGAGAAGATGGAATTTGGGTAGCGAGGGATCGCTCCTGCCCCAGCCCAGGCTGCAGCAAACCCAGCTTTCCCCAGGACTCCTTCAGGAAGCAGCCAGCAGGATCCTGCCTCGAGTGCCGATCTCTCACCGCAGGGATAGCTGAGCTCTCTGCGGCAGGCCTGCAGGGCACCCCGCTCTTTCACAGAGCTTCCCTGCCCTCTAGCGGGTTTGGAGGAACTGTGCGAGAGGACAAGCACTGGCAGAGCCCCTACCTCCTCCTCTACCTCCCAGCAGGCAGGAGGGGCTCCCCTCTGGTGCTGGGAGCACTCTCCCTGGCAGGGGCCAAGCAGAGCAAGCTGCCTTGGCTGCTCTCAGGGTGGGACACGGGTTCAACCCACACCGGGGTCTGGGGAGCAGAGACACACGTTGTGCCGCCAGTGGTGAGGGAATGGGGAGTAGGGCTCCTTCTCACCACCGTGACCTCTCTTTCCCAAGGGACCTGCGAGCCTTGCTCGGAGCGGTCACTGTGCTTGGAAACACGGAGCTGCTGGGCTGCTGCTGAAAGAACCATCTGAACNAAGTATCCCAAACCCTGACACCTTCTGCAACCCAGGGTACCTGAAAGGTTCCACACACATCTTAATGCCCATCCCAGGGACACTGCAAGCTTGTTCCCTGTGAAAGCACAGCTGCACCAAAGCAGAGACTGAGCTGTGCCTTGGAGGCGCTGTCAAGCCTGCAACTGGAATTTGCTGCAGGCAAAGAACAAAAGCCTCTTCTGCCATTAAACAAAACAAGGTTTCTTGCCAAGGGACAAATTTCACTGCGGTGCCGGGGCTCCTTGCTGGGAGTTCTGACCACAGTGGCAGAGCACGTCTGACCAGAGCACTGTGAGGTGGTGGCATTAACCTGGCCTCAGGTTCCTGCAGCCACCTCCTGGCCATGCACCATCCCTTCTGTGCTGCAGGACCTGCCTCTGAGCCCCTCCTTCACTGCCACCCTTCTGTGATCTCCACACGAGGCCGAAATGTGTGAATCTGGGCTTCATCTCCGCTCTTGATAAGCCAATAAAGTTGCAGCCCACAGCAGGGAACGTTGCTTGTCACAGGCTGATTTATACAGACATCTAGTGGCCTGTGCTCAAACTCCACCAGCGCCACCATTTATCTGCACTGTCACAGCAAAACCAAGGCGTGTCCCCGTGTTGTGTTTTCACACACTCAGGACAAGCCTGTGTGACCCCAAGAGCTGCCAGTTAAAAAAGGAAATTCCCCAAATCCCATCCCATCCTGTTCTGCTCCGTGGCACCTTTAGGGAGCCCGTGCCACAAACCAAATGATTTCACATCAACCCAATGCTCTGGGGATTTTTAAGAGCTCAGTCCTTACGGCAAGAGAAGGGAGCACACAGTCTGTGTGATGCACATCTAATAAACATTTGTGCATCCCTCCACACAAGAAAGACAACAGATGTCAGTGCTTGATAATACTGATCTTGCCAACCCGAAATAAAAAGCACGGAGGAGTGACAGGAAACACAGTAATGGTAGACTTCAGCAAGCACAGGCCCCCCAGAGTGGCAGGCGTGAAGGTATCACTTAGGGATCCAGTGCAAGGACCTCATCTCTGCTCTTCCCTGTGTCCTGCAGGGATTTTCTCCAAGAATTAGAGCATGGGCCTGGACCCTGACAGCTTTCAAGAGTTTGTATTTCCTTCTGTGGCCTGAGATACTTGAAAGGTCCCCAATACACACCTTAACACCCATTTCACAGGGAAGTTGCTAGCTGAGAAAGTTGTGTCCTGCAGGGCATCCCCAGGCAGGTATCAACATGCTCAACCTTGTCCCACACCCCCATGGCCGTGACTTTTGGCAGTCATCCCCTGGTGAGATGAAGATGCAGCACTGAATTCACAAAGGGCAAGGCAGCTTTGAACACACTGAATACTGACACATCTTGCTGAAAAGTAAAATTCCCAGCACCCTGACAGATCCTTTGGGGTACCCAAACAGGCAGTTTCAGCCTTAATTTGTGTTTTTACGCCTCCACTTTGAAATAAGGATAGCCTATCTCCCCCCAGCATACTCAACAGCAAACTCAGTCTTATTTCAGATTCATTTCCACAGGGTGGTGGGGGGAGCAGATGGGAATGACTGAGGGTTCACACCTGTTCACAGAGTTTACAATCGAACACCACAGGTCACCAGCTGGATACCATCCCCAAGCCTCCAGGAGAGACAAGAGAAATCCTGAACTCCCACTGTTTTGCCAAGCAAAGCAAAAATCTCATGTGAAAAAAGCAAGAGCCCCGATGTGTTAGAACTACCCTGGCAGCTGTGTGTGTGCACACCGGACTCTGCGCCTCCAAACTGCCTCGGTTTTCTAAAGTTATTTAGAGGGAATAAAATCCCAAAATAGAGACAGCCTTCCTACAGCTCCCACAGGCCCTGTTCCTCCCACCCTGGTCTGGATATCCCCATCAGGCTTTCCCCCAAGGCATCCTCGCCTGGTTCTGCTCAGAAACACCGTGACTGTGCATGCCAGTGTCACACACAGCTACCGCAGAGAAAGGGCTGGAGCACAGGGCAGAAAAGCCCTCAAAGGGCAGCCCAGCTCAAAGCAGGAAAGAGCAAAGCCACCTTCGGGAGGAATCCCCGCCGGCTCCGTGCAACGGGGACCCAGCCCCGGGCTGCGGAGGAGGAGCTCGGCTCTTTGATCTCCTGAGCGCATTTGAATTTGAGGAGGTGGGGATGCCCCTGGAGCCGCTGCGAGCAGCATTTGGGAGGTGTCGGAGCACCTGCGAAGCTGAGGAGGAGCTGCTGTTATCAGCGCCAGCGAGATGATCTCTTGGTTTCCTGGAGGGGGACAGCGTGACTCACTCAGCTGTGGGAGGGTGGCTTCTTCCTGCGCTCACTGGAGCAGCCGAAATGTAAAACACGCGGGCAGGGTAAAAACAATGCAGATGCAAGTGATTACGGAGAGGTAGAATCACCAGGAGGATGGTGTTTTTCCTACTTATGTGGGTATCTATAACACCGATCACATCAGCGCGGCACGCAGAGGTGCTTGCACCTCTCTCTGCCCCAGGACTGATAAACGCTGTGACTGTCCCGGAGTTTGGGGTCCTTTGGTCTGCTCCAATGTCTTGCTGCCCAGCCACCACCATTTCCCTTTCTCTCTGCTTGCCTGCCATCCAGGGAACCCCCTCCCCGTGTTCCTCCAAGAACTCCCTCTCCCTTTTTGCAGCCTTCAGCACAGGGCAGCATGAACCGAGCAGGTTTCTCACACCAGGTGCCACTTTGGCGAAGCAAGCAGTGCCACCCAGATGAGCTGCCTGCCTGCGGCAGGCAACATTCATTCCCCCACACCCTTGGCACCAGCAGCATTTTCACCAGGAGCAACGTTCACAGAATTACAACTAAACACAGTAAAAAACTCCCAGAAACGTGGTGCAAAACCTCAGAGGAAAAAGCATCACAAGAGTCTTGCTGCTGTAACAGCAGAACTCCAGCTAGAACAAAGACTTTATACCTTTGGGGATGATCTTGCAACAGAATAAAAAAAACCAAAACAACACCCTTTACCAGCCAGCATGGGAAAGTAAGCCACTAGTGTGGTTTTCAAACAAGCATTTAAATGAACAGTCTTCTGTGATCTGGGAAATAAACCTGATGTTGTCCCCCATGCTTGGTGACAAACATGCATCCCCTGGAAAAAGGCCAAATGAGTAAGCCTGGATAGTTGCAATGCTTTTGCCCAAGTAGGGAGTTTTAGAGCAGGCCAACAGAGCTTTGAAAAGAGAAACGGCATTTCTCCTACTTATTTTAAGTAAGCTCATTTCATACATGAAAAATAACAGCTCTGAAACAAAATACCACATCTCAGAAGTCGCATAAACCACCTCAGCACGGCTAAGAGCATGAGGCATTACAGCATGGAGACAGTACTGCAAGGAATGAACCTCCCTCACTCAAAACCTTTCAAAAACCTTCCCAGGGACTTATGGGAAGAGGACTCCCACTATCCAGGCTCACTCAACAACCCTGGAAAAGCACGTTTAACACACTGTGGCAGGAGAGCCTCACTCTGGGCACAGCTTTGAGGTCCCTGTCAGGAAGATGTTCAGCCTTTGACATTCAAAGAAACCAAGGGGAGTACACAATAGTTTAAAAAAAATAAATTTTAAAGTAAGTGATGGAGAGGGCTTTACATTTCCATTCCCCACAGCTAATCAATAGGACACACAGAACTTCTCTGCCCTTTTCCAGCCCCACTGCAGAGAGGGGAAGGATAGAAGCACATTCAGCTGAGGCACAGCAGGGCAAGAGGGGGCACAGGGTGACTGAAAAGACCCATTTGTGCAGGGGCTGGTGACAGCCAGCACTGGAACACCAGTGGGCACCCATTCCCTCTAAAGCCTGCTGCTGCTCCATTTCCCACGCAGGATACCCAGGTACAGAGCAGTCCTGGGTTGCTGCTAGACCCTGGGTCAGCACTGGGCTTCAGCTCTACCCACTCAGCCCTCCTGCCTCCTCTCATCTCCCTCCACCGGGGCATGGAACAAATGTGGTGGTGGTGGAAAAGAGGTTATTTTCTTTTATGTCTAATGGAAATGCCTGCCTCGTCCTTATCTCCCCAGATCAGCTTTCACAGGGGAAGCACTTGTACTGCGCTGCCTCTGATCAAACAGTGCTGAGGGAGTTTGAGATTAATTGCAGAGAGATTGTCCCCCCAACACCACTGCTGGACCCAAAACACACCAGGCACAGCAGCCAATCCCACCCTGGGACAGGAGCCCCTCTTGCCCTTACCTCGCACAGTCGTGTCCACAGCCAGCTCCATCCAGCTCCTGCGCCGGCTCCACTCCAGTCTGGCGTATTCCCAGGGGGTTTATGGCAGGGAGCTGGGAATGCTCCCTGTTCCCAGGGGATTTATGGCAGGAGACCTGGGAATGCTCCCACTACCTTGGGGTGCAGCCTCGCACACATTTTTCAGTCCCTCTGGCCCGTACGTGTCAGGCAGCAGCCTGGGGGAGCGACTGTGCTTGGGGGTGCAGAGAGGGAGCAGAGCTCTCTCATCAGGTAAAATCATCAAGGGTGATTTCTTAGAGGTGGCTTCCTTTCTTGTAAACACTGTTTGATCCCTGTGTGACTGCTGGTGAGCCAAGTGTCGCACGCTCTCGTGCGAGATTTAAAGTTTGCACTTTGGTTTATGACCACAGACCTGAAAATCTTGTAGTCCCAAGGCCTGCAAATAGGGCCACATGGAGCTGCACAGTAGCCAAGGTCATAGAGGCACAGCTTTCACTGTTTTTGCTGCTGGGCAGCCAAGACAGGACTGCAGAGTTTTAGAGCCACAGTGCACCAATCCCGCTGCAGCCCAGGTACAAGCAACAGAGGAGGGAAACAAAGCATTCCTTGTTGACTGGGATTCTGCTGCCTTTGGAGTTTGTCCAGCCTCTGTATCACCAGCTGTCCCAAAGAACCTCTGGAGGTGTGGTTCCAAGCAATTACACTGATAATATGATATTCACACAGCACTGCACCAGCTCCTGGCTCACACAAAAGGTTCCCACAGCCTCTGCCACTACCCAGAAGCAGATATTTGGTGCATTTTTAAGACTCCAAGCCTCCTTTTGAAGCACTGTCTCAGCAGCCAGAGATGAATTAGCACAAAACCAGGCCACTTTCAAATGCACACAGCAAACTCAAGTCCAGACACTGCCCTAGGCCCAGACAGGAACATGAAGCTGCAGGGTTTAAAGGAGAAAGGCAGAAGAGCACACAGCCTTATCTCCCAGCCAGCATAACAGAACAAACCTGGCTCACAGTCACCTGATCCCACTTAAGTAATTTGCCCAGTTAGGGTAATTAACCTTTGCTGCACCTTGTTCTCCACACAGGTGTGGAGAATGCACAAATCAGGATTCCTCAGGCCAATTAAGCACCAGGTGTTTCATTTGTCACCCAGATTAGGCTATTTTTCACCAGTGGGTCTCAAGCCTTTCTCTAGTAAGGGTAAAAGCTTTCTCTCTTTTCTCCCAAGAATGGTAAATGTGAGCTAGAATTTAAGAGCTTCTCAGCAATTCCATAAACACAACAACACTAAACTGCAGTCTCACTAAAAGGCAAGGAAATGGGGGTTGTGGTCAATTCATCACTCATTACCTCTGCTGTTTCTTCCTCCTCAGGGGTTGGACTCCTCATACTCTTCCCCAGCTCCACTGTGAGGTCCCTCCCATGGGAGACAGCCCTCCACAGATTTCTCTGAGTCCTTCCCACAGGCTGAAGTTCTTCACAAGCTGCTCCAGCATTGCTCCCTTCCACAGGGTGTAGCCCTCCAGGAACACACTGCTCCCACAGGGTCACAAATCCTGCCAGCAAACCACTTCCAGCGTGGGCTCCTCTCTCCACAGGTCTGCTCCAGGGCAGGCTTCTGTAGGATCACAGCCTCCTCGGGGCATCCACCTGCTCCAGCATGGGCTCCTTCATGAGCTGCAGGTGGATCTCTGCTCCTTCAGAGACCTCCATGGGCTGCAGGTGGATCTCTGCTCCCTCGTGGACCTCCGTGGGCTGCAGGACCACAGCTGCCTCATCATGGTCTGCACTCTGCTCCAGCACCTGGAGCACCTCCTCCCCTCCCTTCTTCCTCTAGCTTGGTGTTTCTCACATAACCTCGTTCCTGTCTTCTCCAGCTGTCAGTGTCCAGGTTTTTTCCCTTTTTTAAACACATCATCCCAGAGGCACTACCACTGTCACTGATGGGCTCAGCTTTGGCCAGTCGCAGGTCCATTTTGGAGATGACTGGCATTGGCTCTATCAGACACAGAGGAAGTTTCTAGCATCTTCTCCCAGATGTAGCCCCCCTGCTGCCTTGCCATGCAAATCCAATAAACTCCTCTCACTTCTTCCCACTTTTCCTGCTTCCCCAAGTAATATAGTCCTTTCCAAGCCTGTGACGGTTTTGTTACAAATTCCTGACTTATTTTGGAGCAATTTTTTGCATGCTGAGCCATAAAAAGTGCAGTGACCCATCTCTTGGCAAGGACATCTCAGTTAAATGGGTTATCAACAGCAGAGGAAGAGCAATGGAAGGCTGAAAACCATCCAGGTAGTCAAGGATTTCTCTTCTGTGTGCTCAGGCCCTTTGCTTTCACATCAAAACTGAGCACTTTGCTGATGAGCCAACCTAAAACTTTCAATTTGATACACTCCATATCACACTCAACCCACACTGGTCCCAAGAGATCTGTGTGATAGTTCTTCAAAAGAACTGGGAAAGCTCCAGTCCCTAAGTAGTTTAATATGACCTAGTTTGTCTAAGGCTCTTCAGGGATACAGCTGGAAGTAACATGACGGGGCCTACCTGGTGAATAGTCTCAGTAACAAATACTGGCAACAGCCACCTCTGACTCCTTTGAACTCAGCAGATGCTTATTTAGATCTTAATCTACCTTTGAGTCTCCTGGAGATTTTAAGATTACCCTGAATTCAGCTTCCCACTTAACGTTCTCAAAGCAAGATGACTATGATTTTGCCCAAATTTTTGCCCAAACCCACTTTGATAGGGTTACATCTGGTACGTGCCTTCAGAAGTCATATATCAACAAGTCTGCAGATTTGCATATGTAAAGGAGGGTGTTCATGTAAACAGTGCCCTTTTAACCTTCTTTCCTCAGCCTTCAAGGCCTCCATGTATTTTATCACAGCACTTCATAAGCTGCCATGACTTCAGATTCTTCCCTGTCGAGCTGTTTCCTGAGAGTGCTCATCCAGCCATGATTGGGAGGTGCAGGATGCCCAGCAGAGCAGACTCTCTGATCCCTGCTCCCTCTCAGAAAGCCCTTTGAGGCTGCTCTTTCAGGGAATTAAGGTGGTGATAATTCTTTGGAGCAGCAGTGTATCCCCAGCACCAGAAGCACACAAGCACTGCCGGCTGTCCTGTCCCTGTCCTCAGTAACCTCTGCTTCCTGCCCAAGGTGCCTCGGTTTCCTGTAGCTGCATTTCCACCAAACAAAGAAGAAACATTTTCTTTTTGTATCTGCTGTACTGTTAAGCCCCGAGCTGTTTATCACCATTGCTACTGATTTTCTCCCTTCCAGGTGGCAGAGAGGCGTCACTGGGCACAGCCCACCACAAGCACCTACAGCTGGAACAAGCCAGTCACCCCAGAGGTGTCTGGAATGGGGAGGAGCTGTTCATCCCCTCCTGCACATCCTCTCCTCCTCCCTGGCTGCTGGAGGAGGGCTTCCCTGCCTGAGAGCATCACCCTGAGTGCAGAGACACTGCACAGAGGAGGGACAGTTCTAGCTGGGACCTGGCACTGAGCCATAAGACAAGAAGGTGAGAAAGGCTCTCTGGAGAGTCCCTGTCCAGCCTCCTGTGCCAGGCAGGGCTAACAAGTAGAGCAGGGTGCTGGCATGTGTCATCCCACCCTGTAGTTCCTGCCCCCGCCACCACCAAGCGTCATGGAAGCCTCTGATCATCACCTCCCACCCGGCAGGGAGCAGCAAGCGCGGTCACCATGGCCCTGCAGGACACACGGGAGCTCTCCAGAGCAGGGAACACCCTGGCATGAAGGGGAGCCCAGCCCATGGGTGGCAGGAGGCACTGCTGGACATGCTCAGCACCATCCCTGGTCGCAGGGAACAGGTACTGCTGTGGGATCAGGTGGGCACCTTGCTCAACAGTGTGGAGGAAGGAGCTTCCAAAAGATCCTCAGCACAGGCCATGGAGCCAGAGAATCTGGGCTAGGGAAGGCTCCACCAGCCTTCATGGAAGGATAGGCTCTGTCCCCTGCCAGCCCTCAGCCCCAATAGCTGTGACTCACCAGTGGAAGAGTCGTTTGCAGAATGCAAACGTTGAGGAACCGCCCGGGCCTTGCTGTCTCCAGGCTGTTTTGGAACACCACGATGTCACAGTGCCACACTGCCCAGCAGGCGAGGGGGATGGCACAAGCCCTCCCGGCAGCAGTGCATGGCTCAGGAGCACAGGGGTGGATGAGTGCTAGTGGTGCACGTGCCAGGCAGCTGCGACCTGCTCAGCTCTCCTTGTGCCACCAAAGAACCCGCTGGCAGACCTGTGTCTTCACTGGGCGTGGAGACCCCTGCCAGTGGCTGTCCAGATCCTGGGCCTCCCCTCAAGCCCTTGGCTCCAGCCTCATTTACTCCAAGGTTAATGTGTATGGCCACACCTTTGCCCTGCTCCCCTTCTGCTGAAAATGTAACTCACAAAGGGCACGCTGAGAGTCAGTTCAGACCAGCGTCCCCAAAATACCAGGTACTGAAGGGAAACCTTTTGTACCGGTTTTGTTTTCCCTCCTTGCTCTGAACTGTTCCTTACTAAAAAGAAGCATTTCTTCGTTTCTATTCTGGCTGTTCCCAAATCCTTTCAGTTGGCAATAAATTACTGTCCCCCAGCTGAGCCTGTTTTAGCACTCAGGGTAACTGCTAAGTGCGCTACCTGCATTTTTCCCAATCATGAACCTTTCCAACTTATTTTCTCAGCTCTGTGCTGTTGAGAAGGGGGGAGTGAGAGTGGCTGGGTGGTCATGGAGGAGCTGATTGGGGTCAGCCCACCACAAGTGCCCAGTATTTAAATTCCAAGCACTGCGAGGTGTGTCCAGCTAGCAGGTGTCTCTTCCATAGCACACTCCAGGTGAGACTCCAAGTACATCACAGAAGGCTCAGCCCTGCTCGTCCCATTCAGCACACAGGGATGCTAAGAGGGAAAAGAAGCATTTTGATCTGCAGCTCTGGCAGAAACATCTTTGCAGCCCTGGCAGGGCCTTTGGAGACCAGGCAGTGACCTGGGGAAGGAGGGATTCCAAACAGACACTGCCCAGCTGACCCAGCAGCTCCATACAAGGCTGAGGGTTTACTGGAAGTCACCACAGAGCCTCACTGCCCAACTGCTCCCTTTAACACTCAGCAAGAGAGCACAGAGATATTTCTGGTTCATTTCTGAACATTTCTATGTTCAATGTGCTCTTGGAGACCACAGGAAATAGCACTTTTTAAAAAGTAGGTCTTCAGGGGAGGGGTAGCATTATTTTTCCTCTTTTTGTTCTTTTGTCACAGAGGAAATTAGAAGTAAAGAATGAGATGAGTAAGAAGTGGCTAAAGAAAGACTGAATTTCTGAGCCAATTACATGATGAATTCTGCTAACAGGTGATTCAATGGTTCTGCAAGCGATTTTCACACCCTAAGAGCAAAAGCAAAGTGTTCAACTGTGATACCAGACTTACAGAGGGCACAAACCACTAGAAAACAGTTGCAAGAAAACAAAGGAGAGCAGTTTGATCACAAAAAAAGGTCAATCTTCCAAAGAAGGCTGTACAAAGGAGCAACACTTGTTGTCTAAGTGGTGTTCTTGGAGAGTCATTGGTCTAAGACAGAAACCACTCCTTTCTTGTCTCTAAGCCACGTCCTCCATTCATGTAGCATTATTCTCTCTCTCAGTGTGCTGGTTGGAGCTGGCTGCAGGCTGGTGGAGGGGACAAGCTCACCCCTGTCACCATTTCCACCCACATTTCTGGTGTGGGCATGACCACAGGCACTGCGGGAAATCAGCCGGCTGCCCTTCAGTGCCCCCTGAAGCCAGGGTTTACAGGCAGTGACCTGACACACGGAGAAACGAAAGCGCCGCTGCCAAGTGCCAGTTTTAGGGTTTGGGGTTTTTTCAAAGAATTCAGCAGTTGTATGGCTGCTGGCAACTCTGCCTTCAGCCCAGCGTTCCTCACGGCGCTCTCAAGCACGGCAGCCTCGATGTCTGACACCATGTCCCCATGTCGTCTTGCTTTGTCCCTTAGTGTATCCTCCAGCTTCCTTCAAGCACCAGGGCTGGACTTTTCCTTACTTTTGTCTGCATGAAGACAAAGGATGGCAGTGGGGGGAAACAATTTTGACTGAAAGGCTGGTCAGGACTTTCAGATAGTGTTCTGCAGGAGAGAGGAATCAGCACTTGGAGGCAGAGGCTCCCAGTGCCACCTACAGCCACCACCAGCCCACAGCAAAGCGTCTGGTGGCAGCAGGGACCAGAGCAGGTGGTGCTCTGTTCTTTCCAGGGGTCCTGTGCACAGCACTGGCACTTCTCCTGTAACACTGCAATCCTGCCAGCTCTGGAACATTTAATATGTGACTTGGAGGGCTCTGGACACACGGATGCATAGCCTGGCAGACGGATCTCACCCTGTCTTGCCACCAACACCCCCTGTGCAGAATAAAATGCATATGGTGACAAAATAAACTCTTCAAGGGCAGGGAGACAGGACCTCAGGATGGTTCAAACTGGATTAAGAAATCACCATCCCCTTCTTTCCATCGACAGCCTTATCTGAGTCACCTCCTCCAGCCCAGCAAGCAGGGTCTCCACAGGATGTGAGTGGGGCATTTCAAGCAAAATGATCATTCTCTTCTGCTGCTTAAGGAAAAACCAGTCAGCCAACCCACCCTTGCTCAAACCAAGTGCAGCAATGGGATTTAACTACTGAATGTGCTGAATTCCTCTCAGTCCTTCACTGCTGATATCAAGCAGGGAATTTGAGAAAATTGCATCCTCTTTTGTGCATTTTTGGTCTTCCATGGTTTGGATTTCTCTTTCAAGACTGTAATGAAAGTTAAATCTTGGATACCTGTTCTTCATTCAGAAATCTTATTAGCACACACAAATGTTCCTCTCTGATGCCTTTTTCTCTGTTATATTTTTCCTCTGTTGACATAAACCTCACACTAGTGAGGAGAGAGAAACATCAGGAGAAATGCATGTCCCCAGCACAGAGCTGAGGAGAACATGCAGTCCAGTTCTGACAATCATTCAGATGGCTCCAGAGGCCAGCTATTCCCCTGCCAGGACAGGTTTCCAAGCTGAAGGCCTCAGGGAATTAGGTGACCTGCTGGCTTTCAGTCCCTGAGAATGACCTGACAAAGGGGAACCAGAGGAATCCCCAACAACAAAAGGAATCTGGACAGGGAGAGTTTTTCAACTGTTGTTGAAGGAAACTGGCTGTGGAATATGGGAAAAAGAGAGATGTAAAATATCTATGATGGTTTATAAGGGGGGAGAGAAGTTGATTCTCTTATAGAGAGAGCTGAGATGTGCAGACCATGCTGAGGAATGGGGAGGCAGCTGAAGGAGAGGAAAGCATGTTGTGGTTTGAGGTTCCACTTGGAGCTTTTAGTCCCTTTGCTACCCAGAGGAATGAGCAGCTTGTTTTCAATAAAACCTGTGAGTCTGCAGAGCAGAAAGCCTGTGTGCCTGTTCATGCAGCTGCTGATGGTGTGGCAGGGGCAATCAGCCAGACCAGTGCCTATGGGTAGGATCCTAAAGCAGCATTGCTGGTCACACCACAGGCTGGGGACTTGGCATCCCTTCCCAGCCCTGCCTGGCAGAGACACCCCTGCAGACACTGCCAGCCACCTCCTGCACCATAGGCTGCAGTCCCACATCTCCTGGGACAGGTCCTGCCCAGGGAACAGAACATCTGGCTCTCCTCATTACCCCAAGAGATCAATAATCAGCAACAAGTTGTCAAGATTTTGTCTTCTTTTCCCTTTTTTTTTTTTTTTAGTAATTAAAATGAACCAGAAATTCACATGCAGCTTGCCTCACCTCACAGCAAAATTTCTCCTCTGTCTTTACTCATCTCATCCTCTCTTCTGTGTTGAAACTCAGCCACTTATTCATGCCTAAAATTACACCTCTGTAACCATGATGTAATACACCCATGTGTCAGAGCACTAGGGGAATAATAGCAATATCTAAGTCTAGCCCTCTTCCCTTTTTCCTGTCTCTAACCACTAGACAATGCTTCTTCCAGCCTGGTAAAAATGTGCCAGAGTCTGTGCAGCTCCTTGGGCTGAAAGAAGTGACCCCAGGCAAGAGATTATAACAGAAACTCAGAGAGCCCAAGGCTGGCTACAGGTAAAAAAAAAAAAGGAGGTAAAAGGAGATTTAAAAAAAAAAGAAAAAAAAAAAGGAAAACAGTAATCAGCCTCCAAAAAAGCAGCCAAAGCACCAATAAAACTGGTCAGATCAAATAGAAGGTTGCTGCCTGCACTCTCAGGATTTGAGTGGCTTCAGATGTATCAATTGCTCCGTTCTTACTCATGCTCTCTTCTCCCCAGGAGGCTAAGAAAGAGTCACATCTAACACCTCTCACCAGTGCCAGTGCCAGCTCTGCACCTGAGCTGTGAGGTTTCCCAGCCAAGATGTGTGTGTGAGGAAGCCTGCCAAGAGCCAGTCCATGCTTGGCTCCATTTCTTGTCCCTGACACCCTGATGAACCCACCAGGGATCAGCAACTGCTCCTCCTGCTTTCGCTTTACCTTTGCTGTGCCCCAGCCACCTTCCTCCCATCCTGAGCAGCCATGGACTGGTGAAGAGTCGGGATACATGGATGTAACGCAGTACTGGGGAGAGGGATGATGGCCACAGCTGCCCAGGGAATATTTCTCCTTCCCTGACCAGGATTCCCTTTGCTTCCACTGTGCTTTGGCTGTGGAAGCAGCAACGGCCCCGCCCAGACAGTCCAGTCTGTGATGCAGCCCCTTCTGCCACCCTGGTTACAGCACACCCTGAGCCCACCCAAGGTTTGCAAGGCACTGGCACCTGGTCTCCCTGATCCTCCACCAAGGCAGGCAAACAGGATACAGCATCTAATGCACAGCAAGCACAAAAGAGGCCATATTTCTGCCAAGCAGATCCCTGTGCTTGGCCACAGAGTAAATATTTGCCATGCAGAGCCCTGATTTAGCCAGCTGCACATCCAAACACATGGGCATCTCCTGGCAAGGGTTCAGCTGCCCATAAGAGTTGTCTGTGTGCCAGGCAGTGGGAGCAGACCAGAGACCTCTCCTCAGGAGATGATCTGAGCTCATCACTCCTTGTCAGCCATGTTCTCTGCAGAGGGGATGTCTCTGGAGCCCTGTTAAATAGTGCTGAAACCCTGGGGCACCACCACACCCAACCCAGGCTGTTCCATCAGGAGAGAGGATGTCAGCTCAGACCACTGCAACCACGGCCTGAGAAAACCCAAACAACCCAATGGTCACTGCTGCTTATGAACCTGCAAAATCCTTTCTTATGTAGAAACCCTTGTCTTGCTGGGGAGGGAACAAAATACTTGGTAAGTTCAAATTAAATTTCAATAATTTATTTTTATTAAATAATTTTAAGTACAGTCCAAGAGCTATTAAAAATCACAGAATGGCTTGGCTTAAAGATAGCTCCAACTCCTGTTTATGGCAGGAACTCCTTCTGCTAGATCAGGTTGCTCAAAGTCCCATCTGATCAGGCCTTGAACACTTCCAGGGATGGGGCATCCACAGCTTCTCTGGGCAACCTGTGTCTCATCACCCTCACAGGGATGAATTTCTTCCCCATATCCAGTCTAAACCTACACCCTTTCAGTTTAAAGCCATTCCCCTTTGTCCTGTCACTCCATGCTCTTGTCCCAAGTCCCTGTCCATCTCTCTGGGAGCCCCTTGAGGTACTGGAAGGTGCTCTAAGGTATCCTTGGAGCCTTCTCTTCTCCAGGCTGAATAACCCCAGCTCTCCCAGCCTGGGAGAGCCTAATGTTAGCATTAAATACTCATTGAGTATTTAATGGTAACAATTAGCAAAAATTTCTTTAAATGAACAGCTAATTAGCTAGATAAGCAGATGACTTTATTAAAGTCAGTGTGGCACAAGCAGCCTATGAATTGACTCCATGCAGCTTGAAATTGTATAATCCTGTCATGGCCTCACTTCCCATCTTTAGTCAGAGCCCACAAGCAAAGCAGTGGCTTTGCCCTGGGCAGTTCAGAGGGATATTTGAGGAAGGGATCACAGCGCAGAACCCATCTCACTGGCAGCTGTGCCGCTGACTGTGCACGGTCACAGCCACTCTGACTCAGGAGCGAGCCTCGGAGCACCAGCTTGATCCTGCAGGGATAGGCCAGCTCTGTCCACCTCAGGAGACCCAGCACTATTTATAACAAGGCTGTCTGCCCCACTGTGCCACTGCCTGTGAAACACACAGGTCTGTGGTGCCTTTAGCATTTCAGATAAAGACAGGTCCTTGTCCCCTCCCGGTGCACAGCCAGAGCGAGTGCTCATCCTGCCCCAGAGCCGACTACAGCCACAGCCTGCAGGAGTTACTGTGTGCTGACCTAGGGAAGCCTTTGGGATTGTTCCAGCCCTTCCAACACCGTACAGGCAGACAGAGTAACCTCAGGGCAGGTTTCCTGTGGGCATGGAATGCCCTGCCTCTCTCCAGGCTGCTCCCCAGTAGAGAAGGGAAGCACGGGATGTGCTTGGCTAGTTTGGCTACAGAGGCAGCTGTACACAGAGCTCCCCACTCGGATGTCCCACGAGTAGGAGAGCAACACAGCACAAACAGCAATCAGAAGAGGACAGGAATTTCCAGCCTTTCCTGACAGGATCTGGATGCAGCACCTCCATCTCTGCGCTGTGCAGTTTACCCCTCTGATACATTCAGGGGCAAGGGCAGTGAGAAAGAAGCAGTCAAGCCAGAAGCTCCTTAAACTTCATTCTTTTGAGATATTTTCCATCCTGAGAAGTGCAGTGGAAATATCAGCAACAGCTGTGCGAGCAGGGGTGCAGTTTTCCCTTCAGACTGGTCACAGCAGGCGCCAGACCACCGAGGAGTTTCGAAGAAATAAACTTTTCTGAAGCAAACAACACAAACCACAGGCCACAGCACCGAGCTTAGAGCAGCACCATGGAAAAGGAAGCAAACACTGCAGGCTGCTGAAGAGCCATGTTCCCTGAGATCAACAGCAGAGCTGCAAGAAGGCAGGAGCACAGGCAAAGGTGGTGATGCACCACAGCTGCAGCCTTTGTGTCCTGCATGGTGGCAGTGTGAGTGACAGCCCCAGGGTGAGAACTCCATGGACCTGACACCAGGATGAACAAATAGGGTTTGGGGTTTTTTTACACTTCCTTTCTTTGCCCTTCAGACCAGTCTGTGAGAAGTGCTTCTGGGGCGAGAGATCACACAGATGGTGCCTTTGGGGACAGCAGCACTTCTGTTCAGCCACAAGTGCTCGGCTCCACTCAAGCTCAGACCTGTGGCTAGAGATCAGGCCCTTCCTGGCTGTCAAAGTGCGCTTGGGCTGCCTGGTCTGTGCTGCCCACACCACACCTCCCCAGTCCCCAGGTCCTGATGTTTCAATGCTGGGCTCCAAAGCCTCATGGAAGGGACCCTGTGCACTGCCAAGCAGGCAGCAAAGTGGGATGAGACTCCCAGATTTCTGCCATGCTGCTGGAGAAGGAAAGAGGTGCTGACCCCTGATCACAGAGGCCGTGCAGTATTTTGGCCATGGCAGAAGCCTGTTGCACCAAATGACAAGAAGACAGTACCACTTACTAGAAAAATATATCTTAATTTACATTCTGTGTTTTGCTCAGGAGGGAACATCTAATAGCATGGGGCCCAGCCAAAGTCATGCAATTGACAGGAGCCAGCATGTCATCACCTGCATCATGAAAGGGGTGGCAGACCAGACCTCCGTGGAGGACCCTCATGTGCTGAAAGGGCAGGAGGGAGGTTTGAGATGCTGCTTTCAGCTCAAGCCCCACTGCCCTGCACTGCTGTATTGCTTAGATTACGTCTGCAGAGCCTGTGGCCACCCCACCATCCCCACCACTATGGTGTGATCACAGTTTCACTTCTGGGACACCCCTCATGGCACTGCACTTCTGGCATGCTCCTTGCAAGGCAGTTGGGATGAGTTAAATAAAGGGGTTAGGGAGCATTTTCTGGGATGGGAATGGTCGATAACTTAACACAAAATGAACACAGCACCTGTCCCAGCCCAGCTGGCAGGCAGTGCCTGTCACATAGCAGTCCCAGTGCTGGGCGGGGTGGGCAGCCATGGCTCGGGGGGAGCAGTTGTTCACGCTACTCATTCCCACACCACTGTCTGCGGTGTCGTGACATGACCCAGACACCTCCTTAACACCCACCAGCTGTCCCCAGCAGGGCTGTGACACCACATGGAGCAGCAGGTCCCAGCATCTTCTCAGGCAGCAAGTACTGAGTTCCAACAGGGTCTTCCACACGCTACGTTTTGAGTTTGTTGGAGGTTTTTGTAAGGAGAATATGTGCAATTCTCTTCAGGCTGATGCAGTACAGCCCTGGTGCTTTCCAGGTGTCTGCTTTCAAGCCTTCACCAGTTGCTTGAACCCCCTCATGCTGAAGCCCAAACGTGGTTTCTTGGTGGGTTTGTGGTGCCACTGTGCCCAGGCAGCACTCACCCCTCACACATCCATGTATGTGTGTGAAGGGGCTGCCAGCCACGCTCCATTTCAAAGCTTAAACAAGCCAAAGAAGGTCTTGGATTCCTCAAAATTAACCAGAGCAATTTTGGAGACATTGACATGCAAGCTGTCCATCTTCCTGAGCTTGAAGAGAGCCCCCAGGTAGCTGTTCCGGGCCCACATCCTCTTCCCCGTGCAGTAGTTGATGGCTTTGTCCTCCATGAGCACGAGGCTGCCCGGAGAGGCCGGGTTTCTCTTGTACACGACGTGGGACAGGACCTGGCTGTCACAGGCGCTGCTGCGGAAGAGGATGTTGGAGTACACGAAGTACAGCCCGGTCTCGTTGATGACGAGCCCCCGGTTGCGGTACTGGATGCCACTGATGTAGGCATGGCCAGACACGGGCTCCCACTCCAGAGGGAGGTTCTGCTGGGCTGGGTTCCCTGGAAAGCAAAACAAGACACAAAAAAAGGTGATAAGTACATTCAGCTGTGCATTTTTTCCTCAGGTCACACCCCACGTCACAACAAGGCAACCGTTCTCCAAGTTTTGTCTGCAGGGTGGAAAGTCCTCCCTGACCTCACACCTCAACAACACCAACCCCCAGTGACAGCTCCTGCCCTGCATACCCCAAAAACAAAGCCAAAACCAGGCCTCACTGAGGAGCATGAATAACGGGGAGGGTTTTACCTGTGGAGCAACTTTCCACTGTCAGAGCACATCTGTTGCCCAAGGAAAGCCTATGTGAGGCGGGCTCCTCACAACTACAGCCACGCCACCCTCTCATCCCACCACAGCTGCCCATTCCTTGCTCCCCCATCCTGCTCCCTCAGCACGCACCTGTTAAATGGGCTGCCTTCCTCGCTTCCTTCCTCAGCGACTGCTCCTGCCGCCCTGCACAAAGATAGGGAACACATTGGCCGCGTGCTCCATGGGAAAACCAGCCCAGAGAGCAGGGGGGAGCCAGCCACAAAGCTGACACCTGAGATCCTGCAAACCATCCCACTGACCAGGCAGACCTTGTCCTCAGGAAGGCAGAACACAGCTGGGAAATCTGCCATTCCTGGAGGGCTGAGTTCCCTTTGGAGAGATGGGCCAGTTCCAATGACTCGGTGTTTGGATCCCATCCCACTCCGTCCTTTACTTTTCCTCAACATCTACTTCATGTTCTCTAATTTTAGAAGCAGCCTTTTCTTTTCTCAAGCCAATTAAATTTTCCTCTCCGCTCCCCCTTCTCCTTTACACTATTTCCCTGTTTCTATTAATTTATCCAGCCCCCTCAAGAAATTCAGGGTTATTATTTATGTTCAGCTTCTGCTAAAGAAGCCTGTGATCAGAGCACTGAGCATCCAGTTCAAATGACAGCTCCCCTTCCCCTAAAGGGGAATATTTATTGGTATAGGAGTTGATCAGAACCAGGACTGCCCTTTCCCAAGAATTTTGCTATTTCAAACTTGTTTTGATTCAGTATCAGAACAATTTTGAAAATAAATTACCTTTTCTAATAATCTAAATCCTCAAGGCGGGGGGGGGAGGAGGGGAGAAATAAAACTTTTCAGATCTAGAAAAATCTGTCAAGAGAGCTGAAAATTTTTTACTGACTTGGCCATTTTTGAAAAGGATATCCTTACTTATACCATTAACATGGAATGCAAAAGAAAAGCAATACTTTGGAAGTTCAAAACACATTTTTTAAATTGTTGCACTCTAATTGAAACTCTTTGGTTTTTTTCCCTAAATGAAATCTAGAAAAATTGGCAGGGTCTTGTAGAAAGTTTCCATTTCACTGGATTCCTCCTCCAGGCACAGACTCACCTGTGAGTTTCTCCGAAGCTGGAGGGATGTGCTCAGCACTGGCAGACTGTCAAAAGAGAAGAGGGACACTGGCTTAGACTGAGAGCAAGGACTGGCTTTGAGAGGAGCCGCAAAGTGATAAGCAATACACAGGGAGAGACCTGGCAGCCCTCGGGAACACAAAGATATCCAGATAAATCAGTCACCAACCGAGCCGTTCCTCACGGAAGAAGCACCCCCCCTTCCTCTGTCACAGCAGACACTGAAATGCCACCATCCTGCCCCCTGGGGAGCTTTGCACCGCCTGAGCATCTCAGACACGATTCCAAGTGTTTCTTTTTCCCTGTTTCCCAAGGGACCTGTGAGCAGCCAGGCAGACCTCACCTCTCTGAGTTCATCCAGTTCCTTCTCCAGGTGAAAAATCTTAAATATGCTCAGCCCCACTCCAGTGAAGGCCACCAGGATGAGCAGGAACATCACGAGGAAGCCGACGCTCCTCCTTTCCCTGTTGCTCCCTGGCTTTCTCCTCCGGTCGGGTACCGGTGGTGGGAAAGGAGCCACGGGGGGTGCCGAGGGGTAGGAAGCACCTGCATCAGCACAGCCGTCCACCCAAAAGATCTGGGGGTACACGTAGTTCAAGTTCTGCTGCATGGCCGGGAGCGGGATGGGCCGGACATGGCTGGCGGGCTCTTCCTTGGGGCACCCGAAAACTGCCGGGCTTGTCCCAGCCTGAGCCCTGGGGACAGCCCCAGCTCTGCCCTGGTACGGCTGCATCCCCGCAGCGCCGAGCGCCCAGCTCGGATGCTGCGACTCTGAAAGCCTCAAGCATTGGCAGCAAACCCCAAATCGCTTCCGCCCCGAGCTGGCGGCTCGGGATCCCCCCGCTCCTCCCACGGACCCCGCTCGGCCGCGACACGCGGGGGCTGCGCTGCCGCCCGAGGCTCAGCAATCCAACACCTGAACAGCAAAGGACACAGGCTGCCGCTTCCCCACTGCCCGCCTGAACCGCGAGCAGAGCGAAAGGAACGACAAACTCCCTGACATCCTGCAGCGCAAGGGAGAGACAGAGCCGCGGAATCTCGCCCTCAGCAGGAGGATGAAGAACCAGCGCCAGGGGGGATGCTGGGGAATCGCTTCATTCCTTACCGCTGTCCCTTGTGCATCCCACCCTTCCTTGGCAGCTCCGCAGGGCACGGAGCCCGAGGCACAGAACGCAGAAGCTGTCCTGCTGCGATAAAAATCTCAGTGAGAAGGGGAAGACGCTGTGAGTGCTGCAGCCTGAGCAGAGCTGCCCCAGCACGAACAGCCCAGGCAGAGCCAGCTCAGGAGGCTGCCCTTCTGCCTTCCAAGGAAGAACCCAGAATCCAGACCATGCTGAAAGGGCCAGCACGTTTAAGAGCTCATTACAATATCCTAATGAAGAGAAATAGGGACCTTTCAATTTCTCAATTTCCATTCCTCATTTACTGCAGATTTCTAAGTGGTGACAGTGAGATTTTCCCACAGATTTACAGGTGCACACAAGGGATTACAAAGATGTTTTCTTGCACTTTACAGACCCCGCGTTGAAGTGTGTATTTGTGTGGGGTAGTGTTAAAAAAAGAATGCTTAACACAAGAGCCACCTGGAGATTTGTCTCCTGTGGCTGAAGAAAGCAATCAAAATACGCAGGCTTTGATCTTGAACATCAAAACTGGGATCTGAAAAGAGCACATTTGAACAACCTATGCACACTTGTTTCTCCAAATCAGGGGCTCAGCTTTGCCTGCAACCACACCAGTAAATCAGACATGCTGACAAAGTCTTGCCTGCACCACCAGACATCTCACTGCTTTTTGAAGATATTCACCAGCCCTTTGTTTCAGCAGTGATCCACAGCAGAGCCTTCAACAACCCCATCTGGCTCTTCCTCACACTTCTGGGTTTAAAAGACACAAAAGCAACATAAATCCAACTCTAACAACAAGTTCCAGCTTGGTCATGCCTACCCTGGCTCAGTCCTCTTCTTTGTATCCCAGATCAGCATTCCCCAGCCACCCAAGGTCCCCATCCACTCCCCACAGCCATTACAAGAGAGGGTCACACAATGGCTTTTCCTCGAGAGGATCCGCTCTCACATTTTTCCAACACTGTGTTTAATGCCAGCAGCTTATGGAGGTGGGATTGAGGACAGAGTAGCAGTTTCCCTTAAATGTCATGAGTGTTCTTACTTCTCACCCACTGCTTCCTATTTTCACAAAGATCCTTTTTTAAAGGCTGGATGAGAGGGAGAGACAAGGAAACCAACTAAGGCATTTCAGCTGCACCTTCTCTTTTGGATGCCCAGATCAAGAGCCTGCTAATACCACATGTGGTGGCAAACCAAAGACTAGGGCTATTTTTCCATCCAAAGATGTTTCATGCACAACATGCTTTCAGGGACCTCTCCTGCTGCTGTGCTAGTCCTGCTGTCACAGTCCATTTTCCTGTCACCACCTGCAGACACCACCAAGATGACAGACACTGACTGGAAGGCGGTATCAGGTAGGGCAGCGTCTGCACAGCACATCAGGATCACAGAGTCACAGGATGGCGGGGTTGGAAGGGACCTCTAGAGATCATCTAGTCCAAAAAAAAGCAGGTTCTGATGCCTGCAGGCTCTGTGTTCTGCTGGCTTCCGGCTGCTCAAATGACACAGGATAGTAACAGGGCTTTTGAAACAATGGCAGGACAATTTGCTGTAGGTAGACACTTTAGTCTCATGAATTTTGCTAGAAGACCTAGAGTCAGAATTTAGACAAGGCTGAGCCCTTCTAAAATGTGGGGCAGGGCCAGCTGGGCAGGCAAACAGGGCATAAGAAGGACAAAAGGGGTGCCATATTTGCCTCCACCACCCTATCCCCCTCTTGAATCAGTCTGTACACTGTTTCCAGCAGCCCTGTTACGCCATTTGAACAGGAAGGAATATATTCCAATGGAAACACCTTCCATAGCCCTTGTCAGAGAATTGTTCCCCTTTGCCAAAACCAATGAAAAACCTGATACAGACTTCAAAAGAGGATTTGCTCAGAAGAACACTCTCCATCCCCAATTCACCCCCAGAGGAGAGGTGGGAGCTCTTATTAACAAGACACACAACTACGTTAAAGTTGATGGCAGGGAATCAGCCAGCAGCTAAAAGTTTGTATCAGCAGAATTTAGGGAGAAACGGATGCCCTGTCTGAAACACCCCAAAGAAAGCAGGACTTGAATAATGATCCAAGTCTAGTACTTGATAGAAAATAAAACCTGAAACTTACAACAAAAACTGAAGTGTGAACCTCTGTGTAGGAGAGGCTCTCACTATGTTTTGGACAGTCTCTCTGAAAGCAATTAACAAATATTTCCTATTACACTAACGACTAGTGGAAACGCTAAAAAGCAGCTCTTGAAAGCCAAGAGGGCTGCAGAAGCAACTGAGAAAGCTGAGAATCATTCACATTCAAAAACACAGGATTCAAAATCACGAGGACAGATAATTGAATCAGAAGAAAACAAGACAAGAAACAAAGACTGCAGATTGAGCTCTTTGGGTAGAAAACAATGTACTAGAAAGAAAACAAATCTGCAACTGAGAGGCTCCCCAGCTGGACACGAGCTTCCAGCAGGGAAAGCCCACAGAGCTCACATACAGCACTAGACAACTACAGACACTCCTGGAACTCACTTAACAAGTCTTTGTTCAACTTCAGAGAGGCTCTGGAAGAAGTTGCAGTAATTGCTGGACAGAAAAGAGGTTCAAATCTGTCTGTTTAAGAAGAGATTGGCAGCAAGTAGTAGAAAACCTGTAAAGAGAGGGATGATTTCCAGTAGCAGAGAGCTCTTAAATCTCACAGAATAAAAACCTTCCCAGGGAGCCAATAATTGTGAGCCAAATCTGAAAGAGTGTGAACAAAAAGAAAGTAATGGATTTTTGAGTGAACATTGGTATGAATGCTTGTGAGAGCTGCCTCCAAAGGGAGAGGATTTTCATCTGTTGAAGCCTCAGAGGGGTGTGGAAGGCACCAGAACTCACCCAGCCTTTGCAGTTAGCACTGACATCTTCATGTCGTTTTCTCTATCACGTGTTTTTTAACAGTTAGGTTTCTCAAATAAAGGTGATGCTTTTCATTTCCTCAACAACTGCTCTCCTTGCTAGGAGCATTTGTTGCACATATAAAGCCATGGCAAGGACATTCAGATATTCACACTCAACAACAGGTTTTAAAGTCCACCGTTAACAGCTCTGAGCTGGCATTACAATGCTTAATATGTCCCTCTTCCAGTGAGCAAGGTGCTCTGTTCTCTCCTTCACCCTGATCCCAACAAGCAGGCAGCAGCCCTGAATTCAGCAAAAGAGGGCTCTGTCCTGAGGTGAGAAAGAATCCAAGGAGCCAAAGTAGATGAGAAAAAGAGGAATAATTAAAATATTACCCTGCTGCTTTCATTTCTTCTGTGCCTGCAGTAAGTGCAGGGAAATGAGGTTGAGTGCCTGAGCTAACAGGATCTATTCTGAGAAACAGAAGCAGGTCATTTCATGTTGTGCTACAGCTCAGTCACAGGACAAAACAGAACGGGGTGCTGCGGCCACTCACAAATTGTGAGGAAGACCAAGAGAATGTGCAGGTGTTGAGTTCCTGTCCTCCCCAATGACAGTCGAGGGGGGGACAGGACATTCACAAGCCCTTCTGCAGAGTCCATGCCCTGCCCCAGCCCCTCAGTACAAAGCCAGCCTCGGCCCTGGAAACACCAGCTGGCTCTGCTGCCCAGGGGGGCCTAGTTGGTACCTGGCAATTTTATTTCTTCTTGGGAGAAGCCATTCTCAGCCCATTCAGGATGAAAACTGTAACTGTGTCATTACAACTCACATAAGCTTCAGTAGCTGCTTCCAGTTACCTTCCCGGGAAAAATCAGACAGGGATTCTTGTTTGAGTTCACAGACAGCCCCCGCAGCCACATGGAGGCTCCAATCACATCTAGTAAGGGAAAAAGGAGCCTCAAGGTGGCAAACGATTCTCTTCCATCTCTAGGTCCACAAGGGGCAGAGTTCAGTGCCGCCCCCTTCCCTTCCGGAAGCTGCCCTGCTGCTGCGGCAGTTAATGGTGACTCTAATGGAAAGCAGCACCGCGAGGGCCGGTTGCAGCTCCCACCCTCTGTTCAGTATGAGACAGCACAAGGCAGTAGAAAGCTCCTTGCATGCTTCTTTCAAAATTACTCTGCTTAAATTAGAGAAGGGATAAATGAGAAAGATTGGTGAGTTTCAGTACCCTTTCCCAGCCTAACCTTTGGTTTGAGCAAGATCTGGGAAGAGATTCTTGTTGAGCTGTCACAAAGCCCAGCAACATCTCCAGCAGCACCCACCACTGTTCAACACTCAGGGTTTCCAGATGAGGCACACAGGGCCTGCCTACAGCACTCTGTGGTCAGGGCTCTACACTTTAATTGTTCCAAATGAAGTGGAACATGTTTGTACCTCATTAGGCAAAACCTGCTAAGCTGTTCCATCTTGTGCTGTAACTTGGCAAAAGCAGAAGCCACACACCACCTTAGATCTGAATTCCCTACTTACATCACCACACAGCTGGTACAGTTGGCATATTTTAAAAAGTATGGACTCCCACTCTGATGCTTAATGTGTATAACCTAAATACCTTACTCTGGCAAACACAGCAATTCACTTACACAAGGTGTGTGTTTGCATCTATCCATCCTCACATGGAAACCTCTATATTACTTTAAAAGAATTTTCTGACCTTGGCTCAGGACCTGCCCAACGGCTGAAGGACACCATACTCACCCAGAATACACATTGGCTTCTTGGTGTTTTACACCAACAGCTACCCAACCTTAGTTTGTAACATCACAAGATTGTCCTCCCTCCATGTAAGTATCTACACTACTCAGGAATTTGAGATGTATAAACTGTTTCATTAGAAACTATTATCCCTACATAAAGTCTATAACCAATTTAAGAGAGACTTGATTCCAAAGAATCAAATTTTGAAAGCTAGATTGCATGACATTAATAAAACTGAAAGTAAAAAATTACTCAAGAGCCCACATAAAAGGAAAACATTAAGCAATAATAACATGATGGTAAGAGAACTTTAAAAAAAACAGTGGTTACAGATAACTAAAAGTAGGGTGGCAGCAGCAGGTGGAAGCTGTGGTTCAGTCTCCAGTCTCTTGCCAGGAAACACTCTAAAGTCTGCAAAAGCATAACGGGCCCTGGATGTTCCTTCAGATTCCCATGGCACACTTTCTACGTGTTCGTTACAGGACAAGCTTTATCACTTCTATTTTCCCACAGAATGCATCAATTATTAAAATTAATAAAGAGAGCAGGATATTAAGGTTTGGACTGCATTTGCTTTCACATCTGAAATTGTTAACCTGGAAATCCTAACGTGTGCTTGGGATTTCAACATGCAGCCTCATTTATCAGCACAGTCCAGACCTGAGAGTCTTTAGTTCACAGCCAGAGTCAAGATGGGCTGTTTTAAGAATTCAGTCACATCCAGCTTCAGGTGACTCTTACTGAAGAGTAAAGCCCAGCAGTTCCCTGGGCAATAAAGGTACACACACTTCTTACAAGTGACATATCAACAGGAAGGAGTAAATAAAGAAACCCACACTTTCCCCCCAAAAAACACCCAACGCTCTCCTTCCTCAGCAAACTCCACATTCAATTATATTTTTAAATCATAGTGCTATGATGAAGCAGAGAGTCCTGAGACACTTAAGTGAAAATTCAGTGCTGGGGAGGTCTCCTCTGACTAGCAGATGAGGGCAAGCCTGTGAATTTGGCATTTGGCTACACACAGTCCAGCTGGACTTGATAGAAGTAAGTTAGAGGGGGGGGAGGGACCAGTAAGGGGCAAACTTCAAGCTGAAAACTCTGGTTTGAGGAAATGACTCTTTAACTTTCCTTTCATGGCCTTTTGTATCCTTCACAAGCCTCAGCTCTAAGTACCAAGAGGTCGTTTCATGCAGTCCTTCTCACAAAAAGCCACCACATGCAGGGATCCCCCAGGGCAAGGTACGAATTGACCTTCTGGAAACCCTGCCAGCAGTTTCACAGGGCCACAGTTCCTGACCTTTCAGACAAGGCACCACTCAGCCTTCAGAATCCACACCCCCACACTTTTCTTTTTTTAAACAGAAAAACACATCTAGGCTGACAAGTTTGTGAACTCCTTACTACAGCCCAAAGGACCCCAAGTCCTAGTCCTGGACTGAAACTTAAAGATTAGTCCTTCTCAAAGAATGTAAGCCATAAGTTTCATTTTCAATGGAAAAAATGCCAGTAAATGAAAGACAAAGTGTTCAGATTTATTTGGAAATTCACAGTTTCTAATGGCACTACAGCTCTGTAGTTACATACTCTTGCTCCACAACATTGGATGCTGCACTCTGGTGGTATGAATTTTCTTCATCCAGGTCTGACACCCTTCTGAATTCATGTTCAACACGTCTGGTTCATGTGCTCTGACTGGCTAATTGTGCAGATCAATTCTGAAAGTACGTCACTTTAAAGTATACATAAACTAACAAGAAAGCAGCAAAAAACCAAAGGCTTTAAATAAGTCACATTACATACAATACCCAGGAAAGGCATTAGATCTGTTAAAAAGGGTACCACTAAAAGTGCTCAATAAGTTAACTTATTTTGTACAACGTGAACCTGTAACACCTGTCAAAAGGAATAACCTTTTGTTCCACTCACTCAGAACCACACTCAACAGTTTAGCAACCACACATCCTATAGTATCCAAATATACAGTCACAGTCAAAATAAAAAACACTTGAGTATGAAATACCAACCATACCAACACTGCACATTTGTTAGCCAATACAAAAGCAAACGTTATGGAAACACCCGCTGTGAACCAGCCCGGCGGCTGCGACTCCCAGACTTTGCAAACTCAACACACCCAGAGCAGGCACCAAGAATGCACCCTCACATTCTGCAGCTGAGCTTCCCCTGAGCTCAGCACAACTCCAGTGAGCATTCCTCATCCACTTCCTCCAGAGAACTGCAGCAGGCCAGTCAGGTGACAAATGCATTCCTCAGATTCGAGCATGCACAGGAAATCCTGAAGAGCCACCGTCACTGATTTCGCACATCAGACTAAGCTCCGATTGTGACTGAAGGTGCAGGTAAACACAATTGCCATCCCTGGTGAGAGATCTTCCTCAACAGAGTTTGCAAAACAAGAATCTAGTCAGGCAAGTCCATCTATTGGTATTTTAACAGTATCCAGTCCACATTACTGAGTCCGGCTGAAGGCCAACACATGTCCCTTTACAGCACTGTAGTGTTGCATCTTCAAAAAAAGCTAGAGAAATTACAAAATAAATCAAATGACAAACAATTGTATCTCCCCTCTTCCAGTGGCATTATAAATAGACAAAAGGCACATAAATATGGGAAGGTGCAAGAAATAGGAACAAAGCTAAAGGAAGAGGATTAGGCTTTTATCCCTATTCCACCCAACAAACTGGGTTTCAAAAAATCTCTGCCCCAGGAACTGTGAAAAAAAACCTTTATAAAATGAACCCTGCCCTCCCTCCCCCCAAGCTGTTCTCATAGGAAATTATCAGCCTTGTAAAGCTGCAGCTTATAGCCAAGATTGACACAATCCCATCTATTTAAAAAGGCAGAAACCAAATTTCTGAATACTTTCCAATGAGTTGAGCTCTTCGTCTCCCACTATCCTCCCACAGAATACCACAGACTGTTCTCAAACGAACAAACACTCTCCTGTTTGAGAAGTTCAGCTAGGTTTAGATGTGTCCAGAAACTGTCGTGACACCAAGTGTTCCCACTGTTATATCTTTGTTTCCTTTGATTATGTCATGCAGACTTGGCATTGACCCCGACTTAGTCTGTATTAGAGTTTTTATGAGCTTCCCTTGGTCTGAAACTTTCGACCGTCTCCGCTTTATAGCCCTCTTCTCAGTTTTTGTCTTTTGGGTCTGCCCATTGCACAGACTTGTACAAGCTGAAATGCCACAAAAATAGGACTCCTCAGACTGTGACGATGTTTCGGAGCTCCCTTCGGAGGGAGGGCCCTTATAGGAGGAGTGATAAACCTCTCCAATGTTAGAGAAGTCCCTCTGGTTCGTGAAGGGCTTCCTTCCTTTAATCTCCCCGTTGGCTATCAGGTGCAGAGGCTCTGTTGCTGGCTTAATAGTCTCTGGCTTTTCACTCTTGTACTTGCAACGCTTTTTCTGAAACCACAAGTGAAAAAAAAGAAACAATGAGGTTCTGGAAGGCAAGCAGAGCATCTAAGGCAAGCCTACAAACCAGCAGGGAGAGCAGCTGAGACATGCATCCCCTGCCAGCATAAACACCTCAGCCCCACCAGCTCGCTCCCCACAGCACGGTACCTTCTTCTCTGGGGAAAACTTCAGGGGCTCCACAATGTACAGATCCTCTGGATCCACTGTAAGAGAGGGAATATACACTCAGCAGTCTGACACTGCCAGCTCCAGAGCAACATAATCCCAACTAAACAGCAGCATGACAAAATATTCCACTTTTCAGGCACTTTTTTTTCTCTCCCTCTTTTTAAGTTATGGGGGGCACAACACAAACATTGAAAGTAAAGTCAGCACACAGAGAAACTCCCCTGTGCTGTCATGGCAGCTGTCAGTGACATACACTTAAAAACACTCGGCTTTCTCAAATTTATGGCCATGGGAGAGATGCAAAGAACATCCTTTGGGAAAAGGAGGAGTCAGCAAAAGTTGAAGTCTAGGAAAACAAACTGCTACCAGTGTAATAGTGTTTAATGTGCACCCTGCCCCGACAGCACAGATGTGCACCTACCAATGAGGCAGATGTTCAGACTGACACGAGACCAGCAGGGGAGAATTTAGGAAAAGTATAGTTTTGAAAAAAAATAGTCTATGCCTTAGCTAGTGTTCATTGCATCACATTCCAATTCAAGAGTTTTAATGCAGTTTTCCTCACAGTACAAAAACCTGTGAAGCAAGTTTGCTGCACCCAGAAGAGCTGTGTCAGCAGCATAGTTGGTAGTTACTATGATCTGCAACACTGGGTTTTGCATGACACCTGTGGCCTAAGAAATCAAAATTCAGTTGTCCCAGTTCTACCATGAATACTGAAAAGACCAGATCATTCCTCATACCCAAGCCAAGATAAATGGTCTAAATTTTTTTACTGAAGTTGCTAAATTTGAATCCTAAATACCTGCCAAGTTTCAAACATAGGCTATCAGGACTTCGGAAAAGTAGGACACTCAGACTTCCCACGTCTGGTATTTACAAGAGGGGAAAAAAAAATTCTGCAAGCTTCAGAGCTTTGCAGACCTGAGTGCCTGCACTGACTGCTCCTAACCCCAAAAAACCATTTGTAGCGCAGAATATAACTGATGGAAAAAACTGCATTTAAGGTTTTAGCATAATTCAGCACAGTTCTGCAAGTATCTGGTTACTTGTTCACAAACCACCGTATCTTACAGAACACACACATGAACTACACACACACAGTGCAGCACTAAGAGCAACACCAGAGACCAGATGTATGATATGAATAATACCTTCTTTACCAGCTAGCTGAAAAGACTGTGATCTGACCAGTGGAAGGGAAGTTCTTCTTTTCAAATTCATATCATCATAGGAGGAAAAACACCTAGGAAATTCCAGAAAGCTTTTTTAACGCATTTTTCTCAGGACTCTGTCATACCCATTTCTCATTAAGAAGCATTCTTGGCAGAAAGACAGAACTATGGGCTGAGGTGCCCAAGAATGCCTGGCTAACAGACACAGTACTGTGTTTGCAACAAGTTAGCAAGGCATGTTTAAGTGCAGTAATCCCAAAATGCTCCTAGGAGAGTGTTATGATCAATAACTTTGCTGTCAATTCTCAGTGTGCAGAAAGAAAACTCAGAATTAAAGCAGATGTGCCAGTACCAGCAGACTTAGGAAAGATAAAAAGGAAAAGCTGAAAGAATAATTGAGTTTCAGTATAAATACGTTACCTTTTGGGGCTAGGGTAATGATTGCTTTTGGGAATTTTTGAGAGGTAATCTTCACAGAACTGAGAAGGGCTCCTGCACCGCTGCACAAAAAGCACCAAACCCAGAATGAGGCAGAGAACCAGGGAAATCACCAGGTAAGTCTGGCGATCAGAAACCTGCAGGGATTTGAGACAATTGTTGAAGACAGAATAATTCCACGATATTGCTATTCTTGTGTTTTAAGCTTTAAAAGACAAATGCAATGTTCTCCACTCACTTTTCTTTAATTTCAATAAACACTTATTCACATTTGAGTCATTTTTCAGAGGTTTGATGCAGTCTACTGGCTATGCAGCATTGAAGGAGTGAAGGCTGAATCCCACTAGCTGCTAACAGGACAAGATTTCCCTGTCTCCAATATCAGCATAACTAGAGAAGCTGCCATCCCTTGCAAAGAGCATTCAAACCTCCCTGAAAGCAATACACTTCCCATAAGAAAGTATGCTCAGAAAGTAACTTCTCTGGTTCACAGCTGACACGGATGCAAATAGCAAATCTAAACCGTGCTTTTTATCAGCTGACACTGCAGTACTTCACTGAATACCATTTAAATCACTTGATTTAATGTGGTTTCACTAACCACAGCACTCATAAACAGTAGCTTACCCAGCCAAGCATCAAAGGAGGAGTCTCACTAAGTGTTAGCTCAAGGAAGGTCTTTGGCAATATGCACAAAATATAAAAGGTCATGTTTATGGTACAGCTTGAAAGGCCAGGCAGGCAGAACATAAACATCTGAGAGAAAACGTTCCTAATATTGTTGCCAAGATTTCCCTAATCTCTAAAGATGACAATAGCCAGTGGGGGAAGGAGAAGGGTGCCTTAGCTCAGACTACAGTCACAGGGGCTAGTGAGGCTGCAGTACTTATTACCAGTTTTGCTGTGCACAAGACAGCTCAAGTTACTCAAATGTGTAGCTAAAAGTTTAGGATAAAGTAGGTTGACAGCAACACTGCAGACAATTTAAAACTTCATTTAAAGACTCTGGTCTCTTCAAACAGAGGTGCGTTTATGCATCTGTTTCCTCTAAGTTCTCGTGCCACGCTGCTCAACTGCGATTACCTCACGTTTGAGTTCCGCCACAGTTGCTGACAGGTTGGAAGCCAGCTGGGTCATGTTGGTGAGCTGTGCTTGTAACAGCTGGATTGCCTCTGTCTGACGCTGATCCTGTGGGGGACAGAGTCAGGGCATGCTATCAGTTGCCAGGCTCCCACAGTCCCATGCACTCATGGCTGCAGAATGAGTGTTCCTTCTGACACAGCCAGGCACTTGGTAACCACATGGCCTGGCCAGCATTCCTTCCACCTAACATTTTTACTTGTCAAGTAACACTTCCTAACATCATGCCAGGTGCGTTTCAGGAGAGTGACTTCTGCAGTCTACACTACAGGCAGAGTGAGCAGCCAGCTCCACAGTCACTATCAGGAGGCCACAGAACACACAGAGCTGACCAGGCACAGCTCCAGTGTAAGGGCTGAGGCACAGCTGCTGTTCCAGGGCCAGGCAGCCAGTCAATGACAGGAGCCCAACCAGACAGGAACAGCTAACAACTGCTCCCTGGAAAGAGCCCTAACAGGACTTTCAATCCTCTAAGACATTAAGGAAGGTGGGCAGAATACTGGAGAGGTTAACCAAGAGGAACACTTCAGACTCACTAGTACTGATACTCTTCAAAAAACACCCCAAAACAAACCAGAAAAGAGAACACGTATGAAGTTGCCACTCTCTTCACTGTTCATGGCTGAATAAACTACAGGTCTAGGACTGCATTTCAGAAACTTTCAGACAGTTTGGGATCAAGTCTGCTATGCCACATGCACAACTGCTTTAGTGAATGTTCAGCACAGCAGTTACTGCTCTTTCACAGCTGCTCAGGCAAGCCAGGATGGCAGAGCACAGAATATCCACATTTTAGAGAATGAATTAAAGCTTTTTTTACATGGACTACACTTTGAAATGCAAATTTGGCCTAAGCCATTACTGTACTCCTCTGCCTTTCTATAGACTCAGTCTCTTCAGCAGCAGCAGGGAAATTGTCAATGCATACTTTAAATGAGATTTGAAAAACCAACCAAGTTTAAAAAATTGTTTTGAGTGCAGTCACAACCAAGAAACAAAGGTTGGAACTGACTGGGATAACTTTTTCATTGACAAAGACATTGAAGAGTTTTAGAGCCATTACCAGGTGACAACTGATTTTTTTCTTCAAGTGCAAAATCAGAAAACAGAGCTGAAAATGGCTTTATTCTAAAACAACTGGGAACTTGTCTAAAAACCGTATTGTAGAGAAAAACAAGGAAGCATGGAATGGATGCTTTTAAAAGGCAGATACACAGCTCAATTGAAAGAGGATTTCTGCACCTCCATGCAACTCTTCATTAAGAGTAAACCTTCCTAATGAAGGAAACACTTAAATACTTCAAAGAAACCATACCTGCTCTTCCGCTATTCTTGAGGTGTTCTGAAGTTTTATTATTGTTTTATTGAAAGCCTTCTGCATTTCTTCCATTTGTTTTCGGTACCTAAAACAAAAAGTGTTTAAGGCTGAAATATTAGTGCACAAAACTCCTCAGCTTAGACTTGTCTTCAGAAAACATTACTATGCCAGCAAAAACCTTCTCTTTTCCCAAAGAGCTTTATTTAAACATCAAGTGGTACCTGCTTTTAAGTTTCACAAATAAAACAGATGTGTCTTTTCTATGGTTTTGATTTTTACCCCAAGGTTATGGTCCAATCTATTTCAACACCTTCAAGCTTAGTGCCAGTTTACCAGATTCACTCTGCACAGTAAATATCACTGTGAGCCCCTTCCTTGGAACCAATTCTGAAATGAGTACATTTCCCCACTCTCCTGTGGCTAAGGAACACCACAGATTAACACAAAGAAACATCCTTCACATAAATCTCTTGGTTCTCTCTCCAGAGTCACTTATTCAACCAGTTATTGCAGATAACAAGGCATTTTAAGTGGAAACAATTAAATAAAAAAGTCATTGTGGGTCCACGACATTCAGTTCAACAGTAACACAAGGATGTGCCCTTTTGTAGAAAGGGTTACAGACAGGATTAGTGCCTATATCCTTTCAAAAAACCCACAGCAATATTCCTCCAAATAAAATAACCAGGACTGTGTATGAAATACAAAGAGGGAAGCCCTGTCTCACACAGGATCAGGATAACCCCAACAGCCATCTAAGCTGGAGTCCATTTCTCAGTTTCCCATAAAGCTTTATGCTGTGATTTACACTCTGCCCAACTTCCCCTGTACTGTTTTTCATAGGCTGGAGTCTGACCAGTCACCCTCAGACTCACCTCTGGCTGAGTTCCTCTAAGTAGCGGCTGCTGAGGGACATGTTGACCTCCAGGGCCTTTATGCGATTGTTCAGGCGCATAAACACAGACTCCTTTTGATTGGATCCGTGAACAAGGTTCCCATTGGCATAGCCCAGCTCTGTGGAATTCTGCAATTCAGCATAGAAATCTGTGGCTGTTCTCTGCGGTCCCCCTGACACCGGAATCGCCATCAAAGCTTCTTCAGCTGCCTGATCGTCCTCCTTTGTCTCGGCAGATACAGGAGACTCGACGGGAGGCAGAACAGGTTTCTGCACATCTGGAGTGCTCTCCTTTCCTTCCACAGCATCGCTGGCTACTATATCCACTGTGCTTTCAGGTTGCAGAGCAGTCTCTGTAGGCTTTGGAATCACTGGAGTAGCAACAGTCTCTCTTGTGCTCATCTCCTTTACCTCAGTGGCCACGCTGGTCTCAGGGCTTTCTTCTACAACTGAGCTCTCAGCCTTCTCTGTCTCAGTGCTGAGCTCTGGCACATCCATCTGGGGAGTAGCCCTTGGTGCTACCTGGCCTGAGTCTTCTTTTGCAGGCTCCAGCACCATGTCTGTTGTGGGGGATGGCTTAACTTCAGAAGTAACTTCGAGGAGGAGGGACTGAGAGACAGTTTGAGGATGGCTTGGCTCCAGCTCAATGGACTCTGTGGTCTCATTACTGATCTCCTCATGAACTGCACTGAAGTCAACTGCAACAAGAGGCCCAAGGGGTTTCTCAGCTTTGCTGTCCGATTGCTCAGGCAGAGGCTCCTCTACGGCTGTCTGGGTGGATTCAGTCAGAGCTGGCTGTGGCTGCTGCACATCCACAGGGTAACGTGGCCTTTCCTCGCCTCCAGTTTTACTGTGCTGCCGATGCATGGCTGCTGCAACGGAGCACCACTTCAACAGGTATTCTGAGAAGGTGGAAATACAGCACACTGCTGCCATGTCACAGCAGTACTTCTCTGTCTCCAGTTCAAACCATGCCGATGCTTCCTCTTCCTGGTCATCACTGGACAGCAAAGTTACTGTGGACTGGCTTGTATCTTCTTCATACTCTTGCACTAGCTGAACAATTGGGCTTTCTTTAGTCAAATCCACCATTAATTGCTCTTTCTCTATCTGTGGAATATCAGTAGTAACAAGCCTACAACAGAAGAGTTAAAGAGAAGGTGTTAATTCAACAGTTTTACATTCCTGCTCTGAAAGGCTGTGAAAATGTGAACTTCCAGAAAATTAGCAAAGCTTAGTCCAGTGACCACAGGCCAGTCTGAAGACAGAAATTCTGCATGACAATATTTTTTCTGGTGATTTTCCGTCCCAATAGGCAAACAAATTATCTCAATCCCTGCCTCTTCAACAGCAAGCCTTCTCAGTTAGATATTGTCCCTTCCCTCACCCCTGAAAACTGTCACCAGTTCAAATACCATGTCTTACACAGCAAGCATCTTACTCTGCTCCTGCAATCCCCAAATGCAAGAATCACAGCGTTCCCACTGACCTTCCTCAGCCTCACAGCAAGAGTGATAAAAGACCACAAACCCACTAAGTACAGCACATGTCATGTCTTAATATTTAACTGCTTAGGGTCTTGGCCTTCAGCAGCCAAACTACCAGCAACTGTAATCAACTGAAAAACAAACAACAAAGAATCTGTATAGAACTTCTTAACCTCGTTCTGTACATTTGCATACATATTTTCACAAAGGAAAATCTACCAAAGTATAGGCTTCTGAAACAGAATTTTGTCAAGATAATTTAACTGAAGTTTCAGCAATACAATTTACATTCCTAATTAGCCTCCCTTGCAGAAGACCACAAACCCACAAAACTTGGACCAATATTAAGTCAGTTTCTGTGTCTAAGCAAAACGTATCATAATGGAAATAGCTATAGTTAGCCAGTAACTAAAACAATAAATTTCTCTGGTTAGTGCAATTACCATACTACAGATTTTACCAAATACTTGCCTTTTCACTTGCCATACCTGAGCATTCTATTACCAAAGACTGCAGACTGGCACATCTTTGCCTCTGCTTGGAGCACATTAAAAAACCCCAAGAGCAATCACTTACTCTGGTGAAGGAACAGGTGTTGGTTCAGGCAGTCTTGGTGCAGCTGTTGAAGTGGCAGGGGTGGCAGTGACATTTTCAGACACACTTTTGTTCCCTGCTGCAGGAAGGAGGAAAATGTGAACACGGAAATTCAAAAACCATCTTTGTTTTCAACAAATTCTGAGGTTTGGGTTTATTATTGGTGTTTTTTGTACTATTAACTGTGCTACCAAATTAATTGCAGATGTCATCCAAAGTTATCTGAATGAAAGTGCTACTGCCAGTTTACGAATATGATGTTGTGGAGAGTCTCAAAATACTTCCAGAAAGAAGCAGCAAGGTAGGACTTTACAAGTTAAGCTGGGTAATACAGAGAGTAAAGACCTCCGAACAAAGCTGAACAAGCCTAGGTGTCATCTTTGTATGAGTTCCCTTCTCAGCAAATTCAGCATCTTTGTTCCACTGTTCACTGTCACTAGGCTCTATGACACTAATCAGGTGTGCCACAAAAGGTGAAAAGAAGTCATTTAAACATAGACCATCCAACTCCTCACCAAAAAAAACTGAACAAAGAAATGAAAACTTTCCAGAATGCCTTTCATCTAAAAAAACTACAATACCTTCAGTATCAGATGACTCTTCAGTTTTGGCTCCAAGCATATTAGCAGCAATATTCACCATACTTAGGATAGCATCTAAAAGAGACAACAACTACTCAACAAGGGCACTCTCAGAGGGCCCAGAGATCAGCAGCACTGAGAAATCTGCTATCTTGCAATATTTTCTTGAAATGAATCACATTATAAGGACATAAAAATACCCAGTCATTCTATTACACCAGAGGCAGCTGTTCTTTTAAAGGTAAGTGTGTAAACTAGAAACCTGTATTGGAAAACCTGTACCATAACAACATCCACAGATCTGGCTTACACATACATTTATTTTAAGGACCTGTTAAGTTCCTCTCCCCTCTGAGTTCACAGAAGTAAATTCCAAGAGGGCCTGCTCTACATCAGCACAGATACTAAATACAGCTACTCTTTGGTCTTGATATTGAAAACAAACTTAAGTGCCAGGCTTATTTAGAAGACGAGGATCAGGTAAAGAGCACCATAGTGTAAACACACAGAAGCTGGCTTGATTTTGCCCATTTCTCCCCCAGCCACCAACATATGGCAGTCCATGTCACATGGCTGAGGTCATGATGTTAGAGAGGCATTTTAGCAGTAATGACAAATTCCTTGGGCTCCAGGAAGTTGTGTTCAAAACTTTGGTTCTGCCTTTCCTCCAGAACATCTCAGAAATTGCATTCCTGATTTATGTTTTTTACCTGGGTTTCTACTCTATGAAAAGTCATAATAGTCAAAAGATGCTAAACTTGAGCTATGGATGGTTTCTTATTATTGATGGAGAAGCAGAAAATGAGGGAGAATACAGAGTTGATAGAGAAGCTTTACAATCTGGGAGAATGGCAGGAGAAAGAACAGTGAGCCACCCTCAAAGGCTGAGACTCATGGAAGACTGCAGAATGCTTCTTATGAGATTAAATGTCTGAAAACCCCTCAATCTCCTCCTCAGAGGACCCTCTTCCTCACTGTACGTTTAAGATGCTAAATGGAAGTCTGTCACACTTGTCTGTACATGTAAAAAAAACCCACCAAAACCCAATACCTACAAACTCTACTCCTTCCAAAAGAGGAGCACTGAGCACCCTGCCAGAGAGGAAAGGTCTCAATAACAAAATCCACCAGCCAGAACTAAATAATAGTCACTGCACTGTTTCGGTGCGTTAGAAAGACAGATGAGCACCATTACCAACAGGCGGTTCAAATCTTTTAATCTTAGCTTTAGTAGTCTAAAAAATTACACTGCATTTTTCAGACAGGGAATATAAACTTGTAATACTGCCCTTGCAGACAGATCATGTGAATATGCATCATCAAGATAGCTTGAAGATAGAGAGTCTGAAAGTCACAAATAAGAGATAAGAGGTGCCAAGGAAGAATTTACTGCTTTATCTCATCTGTGAGAGGCACACATTTAGAAATAGACCACCTTTTCCACTATCTAGTTCCCTTTTAAAAACTGTTCTAAGCTATTCCTAGCCATGACCTTCTTCTTCTCAGGAGACAACAATGTTCTATGAAAAAGTATGAAAGATTTTTGTAGCTCTGATCCACTACAGGATGAAAGTAAAGCCTGACTCCAAACAGCATTAACTGAGTGCAAATCTACACTACAATAACAAATCTTCATTAGCTGGGACAGAAGGAGGAGTGGTAGAGTGCAAGAGCTCCTCAGAAAACGGTGTGTGGAGGTGATACCGTCCTGAATAATTCAGCAGTTAAGAATACCATTAAAACTGAATATTCAAGTATTCTTAGTCAAACAAACCCTACACCTGGAGGTTTTCCAATGGGAAAAGTGAGAAGAGACAGTAAAGAAACTTTAGTTCTCTCAAAAAAATACACAGCCCTTATGAAGAACATAAATTACAATATTTACATGAAGCCTTCTCAGAAATAGTATTCTCCATCCTTCCCTCCCCCTAAAGCTGTACAAAGTAAATCTTTAAATTGCCTCCTAAAAGTTAAGCACTTTAATTAAATACAGACTTCCAAGTTCCAAATAATTAAGGTTCTACAACTCTTCAGTACTGGCCATTTACAGCCCTATTCAACCTTCACATTATTTTCAGTACTCAGAATCCTTAAGTACAGAAAACGAGTTTCCACAAAATAGATATCCTTACAAATTGAAAATTCATTTTTAGAACACTAAGAATTAACCCCCGACTTCAAACTTTTAATTATTCCTATGAAACTAAACAAGAATCACAATAAATTGTTTCAGCAGAATATGAAAGCTGTAGATGTTGCATGACAAAATGTCATTACACTTTCAATTAGCATCTCTTGTTTTAAGCACAGTGATAACTTTTCCTAAGAAATCATACTCACTTGTAGCAGAACCAAGAAGATTTTTTGAAGATTTTTCTTCCCCTGTGTTATAATCCAATAGATAATCTATGTATAAAGAAGAATAACTCGTGACTATTAAAATTTAATGTGTCATGGGCAAAGAATATAAACCACGAGATTTAACATGTCATTCAATGATGTCAATTTGACAGTGTGGAAATAAAACTACAGAGAGTTTGAGGTCAGAGATTGCAAACGGAAATGGACACTAAGAATAGAACTGTTTTGTTTGAGCTGCTTTGTTTTAGTAATTCTTTACTACTGTCAGCACATGAAGAAATTGTCTATTCTGCCAAGAGAAACAGGAAGTTATTACTATCATTTTAAAGCAACCCTCCACAAAGCTACATTTAAACACATTGTTTAAAACTTAAAAGGACTGTTGGGAAAGCCCAGAAATGCTGAGACACTGCCATCAAGTAAATTTAACAGTCAAATCTTTTATCATATGCAGGAAGTGATGAGCCACCAAGATCAGCACAAGAGCTGTCTAAATGGCTAAAAATGCACAAAATATTTGCTTACCATAATCTTCATCAAACAGTTCTTGTCGTTCAGACTGATACTGAGAATCAGCTATTTCTTCATATTCTTCAACCATGCTAGTACCAAATACTCTGTGATCAAAGTTTTAATAATAAAAACCTATTATTAGTAATTCTGTGACATACTCGATAAGCAGTATTACATTGATGTAACAAATGAATTAAGAGATACAGTAGTTGCAGTTAACCAAGACCAAACAGTAGGGATGTTTATTTTCTCTATCTACAAAGTCCACTCCAGAACCGAAACAAGATCCTGTTTTTCATTTTAGTTCCAAAGAGCCTTCTCTTCCTTTTAAACTCCTACCTAGACCTCCTTCTCTTTAGCTTTCCTTGAGCTCTAACACCTCCTCTTCAGCTTCACCTTCAACTTGCTTTAGGAGTATCTATTCAGAACTCCCTCACTTTGAATACCATATTCTCTTTGACCTATCCTGTCAAAATCAAATCAATCCAATTTAACACAGTCTTGTGAACTAAAAATATGGTTTGACTTCTAATACTAGAGACCTCCCAGGTTCAAAACGTGTTTTTTAGGAACAGGAGAGGCTGATGGTTCTCTGAATTACAAATTCGCAGGTGTTTCTGCTCAGATATTGCAAGCATTACTGACTGCATGCACCTGTGGTACAAAGAAACACAGCAGCTTCCCAAAAGCACTCACCACACCTGCTTTTTTTAGTTCACCACTGATTCCCTGTTTTGCTTGGTCAGCCTTGAAATGCTCATATCCTGCTCTAAAGCTGCTCAAGGCTCCTGTTTCCTTCCCCCCTCCCTCTGCAAATATAAACTAGTCCTTACATACTGGAGAAGCAAATAAAAAGATTCAAAGCTTCTTTAAACAGACATGAAAGAAACGACACAGCAGGCAAGTCGGGCAACTACTTCAAATCCACAATACTTACAAATAACTGCAATTGAAAACTAGAATTGTTGCCCGACTATTATGAAAACAGACTAATCCTCACTGTAAGGAGGTAGAAAGACTAAGCAAAACACAAAGTATTACCTTATAAGACTTAAAGGACAAAAATGTTCTGATCCAAAGTGTGATATCAACTCCACCTGAAGAATAAAAGGTACTTAAAATAAAACTTCACAGAGTCAAGAGTTCACTTAACATACACATTCAATCTTGAAATTGCAAGGTTTGTTTACTCAGGGGAGCTGCATATTGCCCACAGCAGAAAAGACCAAAGACTTATTCTTGCCATGCATTAAAGAGCGGAGCCACAGCAGAGAACACCCCCAGCCCCATGCATCCATCACTCCACAAGAAGAGGTTGCTAACCTTTATGTACTTGATGAACATCTGAAGCGAGAGAAAGGAAAGGAGAAAAAAAAAAAGTAGATGTCAGTACAAAGGCTGAACACATGCCACAGGCAACTACAGGGTCCTGTTGGGTTTAATTCAGTACTATAAATGCCTAAGATGACAAGCTGGGAAGGACTAAGTTGTACTACTACTTCATCTGCCTTGGGCAGCAAGATTTCATTTAGCCCTTGTACCTTGCAGATTGAAGGTAACATGCAACAACTGTTTTATTAAGGAATTTAAGTTATTCAATTTTTCAAGGCAGCATGATTGCAGAAAGAATACTGAAGTGTGTTAAATGTACTAAGTGTATTTTTCCCCTTAAAGAGCACAGATAACAGAAAGTGACTCAAAAGGACAAACAAACCCACATAGCATGCACTCTATATGTACTGCTGCTCCTTCAACTCAGTATAAAATACTTCAATTTACAGAAGCACAACTGCAAGAAATAGAGCAGCTGATGACTGATTTGGAAGCTTCAGTCATCTGGGTATTTCTAGTGCAACCTTCACTACACACTGGTATTTATTGAATCTGAATTAATTTGCAAGTGTGGAACACATCTATTAAACCACTATGTAAACACTGTCACTGAAGGACTGGGATAATCTGCAAGTGAGACCAAGACAAATATTCCCTTAAAAGCTCGCTTACAAAAAATTCCATTGTTTTTGATAGAAATTCAGTAAGCTTTTTGAAAATGTTTTGGACTCCATCAGTAGACTAGACAGATGTAGAACTTGCTTACTTTTTGCACTATGAAGTAAAAACTTTACAAGAACAAACATTTGGAGATTTTACCATGCTGTATTATTCAAGGCAGAGCACTGTATCCACCAAGGGATTCCAGTAGTGCTGCAGCATCTACTGGAATTCTGGAACTTCAGTGACAATGCCAGCTACCTTAAGGCATTAATTCAGCCAGAAAACAGAATTAAAAATAAATGAAATCTCTATTCTGTGACTCATGCAGAATTTCTGGGTAAAGAAGTTAGACAATTATCATTCATAGCTACTTCTTCATAAAAGCAAAAAGCATAATTAAGTAGCACAACCTAATTTTTTTCCAGCAATACCATAATTGGAAGATAATATCCAATGAAGAGGACCTAAAAGGTCTGTATTTTATTTGAATTTAAACCTTCACTACAATCCAATATTTTCACAGAAGCTTTTATCCAAGTTCAAGTACCACATTAATTATTTATGGAGTTTTATTCCTTTGAGTCTCCCGAGTAAAGATAGCTTAATGCAAACTCTTTTGAAGGTGGAGGTATCGTGGCAAGGCTCCAGTGGCAGTGAGCATAAATACTTTGCCTTAGTCAGAGCTATGACTGAATAACTGCAAACCTGCATTTTGAGCCTATTAATGAGAATCAAGGTTCAACCACTTACACTTTCAGATTCACTGAAGTGTACAGCACAAGACAGTACAAAAATATCAAGAAATATGCATATTCTGATCTGTGCTCCAGGGAGTGACACAGCGTGCAGTGTGGGTGTGTATATATACATGTATCTATCTAGAGAGATATAGATATATGTATATACATGTAAAGCAGGTACAGCCAATAAACAAAATAGGTTGAGATTCTTCTGATCTTACTTTCAGGGGACAGTTGGTTAAGTCAAATAGAACAGTGTCTACATTTTTCTTAATTCAGCTATCAGCTAGGCATGTACTTGGACCCAAGGTGCTTCCCAGGATCCTCTCAATTACCAAAGAGAGGAAGGTAATAGGCTCATGACTCTGACAAGGATTTAGTACACAGACAACCCCAGCTGGGGCCACTAATTAACCAAGGGCAATTAACGGTAAAGTAGGCTTTGGTAACACATTTCTCTGGATGCTGTTATACAGGGGAAACCAGGCAAACCCTTCCTTCCCTGAGGAGCATGGATGCTTTTGCAGTATTAAGTTACCTTAACGTATTTTGCATACATCTGTTCATCCAGAGGAAAGCTCTGGACATTCCTCTCATCTCTGGCATGGAAAGTACCTAATTTAATCCATTTGTTTGTTGGATACCTAGAAAGGAAACAACAGACTCAGGTAATGAAATGCAGGAACTCCTTGTTCACGGATATTTGCCCACATTTCCCCTAATGCTTTCCCAGAGATGAAACACATTTTGTTCTTTCCAGCTGCAAAATAGCAGCAATGTTCCCAACACCAAACCTCAGCAGGACCTCTCCACACACTTACAGCAATGTGCAAGCCCTTGAAGCACAAAAGCCAGACTTGATCCAGCTATTGAAATTCAGCCAGTCTACAACAAAGCCACCCCAGATGAACAGTGAAGAACACAACACGTGACAGTTGTATTACTGTAAGCAAGCAGTAGAAAACACAGCAAAGCGGAGCTAAAACTACACAACAGACCACACGTTGAAAGTCTAACCCTACATGCTTTAGACACCCAAGAAAAATGGGAGCTTTTTCGATGCACTATGAATGTCTGCTCATTAAAAGACCAGAATTATCTGCTCACTCCAGAAAGCACAACACTGCCTAACTCATCATACAGACACCCTCTAAGCAGCCATCTGGCCAACCTGTAGCACTCTTATCCCCCTTTCAATTTCTCAATTGTGTACTACTCTTCTTTTCTTTTTAAATAATTTGGGTATTTTTGGATAGAGTTCAGCATTGAAGACAGCTCAAACCATGTGAAAATGGTCTGAATGACAAGGGAG
>VYZT01019217.1:0-10806 GCA_013400735.1 Pomatostomus ruficeps | reverse complement strand
CGTCCCCGCAGCGTCCCCTCCCTCCCTCGCTCCCCGCCGTCCCCTCGGCCCGCGCCAGCCGGTGTCACATCCGATCAGGTGCCAGGCAGGATAAACATCGCCGCAGCCCGGCCCGAGACTGCTCCGGAGAGGGGAGACAGTCAAGGAGAAAGCGGAGCGTGAGCGGCTAAAAATAGCGGCTGGGGNTGGCGAAGGCTGCGCTCCCCGCCGGCCGCGCGGGAGCGAGCGGCGAGCGGCACCCGCGCCCCTCCCCGGCTGCCGGGGACGGGGGTGCGGCCCCTCCCGAGCTTTTGGGGTGCGGGGGCACCGGAGACGAGCACCGGCCGTGTCCTGGCCGCGCCGGCAGCTCCTGTCCCTGTCCCTGTGGCTGTCCCCGGGGCTGCCTCGCCGGTGCGTGCGGGGCTCGGGGAAGCGTCGCCCGTCCCGGGCCGGCAGCACCCGGAGCGGCCCCCGGGGTGTCCCCATGCCCCAGGAGCTCCGGGGGAAGGGAGGGCATGGACACCTCGCTCCGGCCCCCGCCATCGGCTGAATTTGGGATCACGGAATTTGGAATCACGGAATTTGGGATCACGGAATTTGGGATCCCGCGCCCCACCCCGCTCCTCCCGCTGGGAGCAGCGTCCCCGGGCAGGGATGGGGAGCACCGACCCCGTCCCGCTACGGGGGTCCCTCCCAAGAGCGCTCCCCGCTCCCCCAGCCCTGGGCACAGCCACCCTCAGGGCCAGGAGGGACATTTTGGAGCCTCTCCCGAACCCCGCACGGTTGCAGGGACACGCTGGGAGGTGGCTGCTGCTCCTGTGTGGAATTCCGGTGGATTTTAATTCCCGCTCTGCCTCCCCCACCTCACTGCCCTGGCCCAGCTCAGGGGTGGGCGTGGGAACCCCCATCTCCCACCCTCGGCCTGGGCCGTGTCCCCTCGCGAAGGTGACACCGCTGTCAGGCCAGGAGCAGCCGGTGGCATCCGCGCCAGGCCGTGCCCAGCGTCCCCGAGCAGGGGCAGTGCCCGAGCAGGGGCAGTGCCCGAGCAGGGGCTGTCCCCGAGCAGGGGCTGTGCCACCGTCCCCTGGGCTCGCCAGCCCCCCGCCCCTCACCCATCCGCCACGCGGGTGCAACCACGCATTTTTTAATTATTTTTTCCCCCAAAGATTTGGAGCCTGCGGTTGATTTTGGCAGCACTAAACGGAGCTGGGCGGGCTGGGGTCAGCCTGTCCTGGGGGGCGAGCAGAGCCCCCTCAACCCACACCCCCCTCCCCGGGGAGCCGTGGGGCTTCTGCAGCCGGGGAGCCCAATCCAGAGGGAATTTGGGGGGAAATTCCCCATTTCCCCGAGCAGGGCTGGGGGGGTCCGGGCGGGGAGGGTCTCACGGAGCGCGGGGGGATGGCACAGCCCCCTCCTGGCGTCAGCGCGGGGGGACGCGGGGACACAGCAGCCCGGGGGGGGGCGAGGGGCGGCCCCGGNAGCACCATCGGTACCGGCAGCACCATCGGCATCGGCATCACCAGCGGCACCGGCAGCACCATCGGTACCGGCAGCACCATCGGCACCGGCACCGGCAGCACCATCGCATCGGCATCGGCATCACCAGCGGCACCGGCAGCACCATCGGTACCGGCACCGACATCGGAATCAGCATCACCCCCGGCACCGACATCACCCCCAGCACCGACACCCCCATCACCGCCACACCGGCAGCACCCCCGGCACCGGAATCAGCATCACCCCCGGCACCGACATCACCCCCAGCACCGACACCCCCATCACCGCCACACCGGCAGCACCCCCGGCACCGGAATCAGCATCACCCCCGGCACCGGCGGCAGCTTCGGTGTCACCATCACCGGCGGCCTCGGCAGCGGCGCCGGGAGCGCCGTCGGCACCAGGTGAGCGGCTGGCGGCTGCCGGGTGAGGTGACGCGGTGGCACCGAGGCCCTGGGCCACCGCGGAGGGTGCCCTGTGCTCAGCGGGGCGGGGGAGCGGGTGCCCACCCCGGGTTTGTGTGCCCACCCCAGGGATTGGGTGCCCACCCCGGAACTGGGTGCCCACCCCGGGGAAGGTGGAGAGGCCGGAGGGTCAGGGCACCGTGGTGGCCCCGGGGGTTTTGGGGGGGATGAAACTTCGCCGTGGGGTCTCCCCGAGGGCTCGGGGTGTCCGTGCCCACCCCACCAGGGGCAGGGGGGTCCCGGGGGGATTTGGGGGAGCAGCAGCGCTCAGGCACCGAGCGAGGCTTGTCAGCCTCAGGGTGGGCGCTTCAGACCAACCCCCTCGGTGGCACCTCTGTCGCACCCCCTGCGTGTCCTGGGTCACCACTGTCCCCTCCACATTGTCCCTGCCCTGTCCTCCTCTCCGCTGCCACCGCGCTCCTCTCCCCGCCCCCAGCTCCAGCCCTCGGCCTCCCGGATTAGAGCCTCCCAGGCGATCGGGGCCCGGGGAGCTGCGGGGGTCCCCGGGCGCGGAGAGACCCCCGGGGCTGAGCGCCACCCGTGCCGGGGACAGTCCCGCGGTGCTGCCTCCCGGGAGGGAAGGGCTTCCCCCGGGACAGCCCCTCCTCCCCCGTCGGGGACCGTCCTGGCAGGGTGCCCCTGCAGATGCTTGGATCGGGTCCCTTCGGTGCCCGGAGCTGGCTGCTGTCCCCTGGCTGGGCGGCAGTGCCACCGCGGAGGTGGCAGGGGCGGGATGTCCCGTGTGCTCACCCCGAATGCTCCCCACCCGTGACCTTGGGGTGTCCACCAAGGGTCACCTCGGTCCTTGGAGCCACCAATGGACACAGCCCTGCCACTGTCCCCCTGTCCCCACCCGTCACCCGCTCAGCACCCCAAGAAGCAGGAGCTGGGGAAGGGGAACGGTGGCAGAGCCGGATTCTCACTGATTCAAATCGCGGGAATCCCAATTTCTGCCGGAGTGGGATGAAGGAGGCGGAGTGGGGGTGCTCTGGGCGAGGCTCTCGGGGTTTGGGTGCAGGACAGACCTTGGGGTTCAGCTCCTGGGGCAGCCGGAGCAGCCCTGACACCCACTCCTGACCAGGCCTGGCTGCTCCGGGCCCTGCGGGGACCTGGCACCACGGACAGGGTGGGCACCACGGCCCTGCCCTGCCCTGGGCTCCTGGGCAGGAATTCCAGCTCCTGGCTCAGCCCAGCGCTCTTGGATCCGGCTCTGCTCCAGCACAGATTCCCTGCCGTGCCTCAGATCCCAGGCTGCCTGCACGGATTCCTTCCCTCCTTGGCTTTTGGTCCCTTCCCCGCCGGCTTCCCAGGGGCCGGGGTTTTGTCACAGGGTGGTGGTGACGACCACCACGCTGGAAAATCCCAACGGTTGTTGGGATGGCAGAAAACCTCTGGAATTCTCCCTGCGAGGCCTTGCCGCAGGGCGGGGGTCCCTCCTGAGGGGTCGTTCTCCCAAAGTTGGGGGTCCTGGAAGTTTTCCACCTCCCTGCTGGGCTGAGCTGAGCTGGGAAGGAGAGGATCCAGCAGAATCCGGGAGAATCACACCCAGAGAGGTTCCAGGGGAGGCAGCAGCTGCCTCTGCCCCCCGAAATCCTGGGTGCCTGAATTTATCCCGCTGCTCCGGCAGGGCTGGGAGCCTCCGGCATTCCCAGCTGGAGCAGGGTCCTCTCCAGGTGCCACCAGGAGGAGGACGTGCTGGGAGTTGAGGTTCCCGTGGTGCTGGGCGAGTCCCCGCTTCACCCAGCCCATGGGACGCGCTCGGTGGCACCCGGCTGGCACCTGGGACAGCCCCCAGCGCTCGTCACAGCTCCGCGGGGATCCCCTGGCACCGGGCCCTGTGCCACCCACGGCTCCACAGCCCGGAGAACCGAGGGTGTCCCTGTCCCCATGTCCCCATCCCTGGATCGCGTCCGTCGGCTCCACCCGGGATATTCAGGCTGGAAACCGTTTGGGGAGGAGGGAGCCTGAGCCCGGAGAGGAACGGAGCTCTGAGGGTGTGGGTGACACGTTTATTATGCGAAATTACCCGGTTTGATCACGCGAAATTACAGTTTGTGGCGTGCCGGAGCGGGGAGCCGAGGGTTCTGCTGGGAGCTCCGTTACCCGGGCCTCAATCACCCTAATTACCCTCATTAGATCCCCTCCTTCCTCACGGAGCCCTGGAGCTCCTGCTGACTCCCCAGGCTGGGTTATCCCAGTGCCAGGTCCCTGTCCCATCCCCCCGTGCCCAAGGGACCCTCGTGTTTATCCCGGGCTGGAAAAGGGCTCGGATGCGGCCGATGGGATTGAGGAGCGTGGGATGAGGGACTCACCCAGCACCTTTGTGGGGTCCCTGATGGGCACCCAAACCCCCAGGAGAAATTCCCGTGCTCCTCTCAGCACAACTGATTGCCTTTAATCAGCTAATTAAAGGGAATCAACTGATGGGGATGGAGGCTGGGATAGGAATAGCTCTGGAATAGGTCACAGCAAACACCTGGCAGGCCTGGGAGCGGCTGGAGCGGCTTCCATCCCTTCTCGGGGTGGGATCTCCCTTCCTTCCTTCCTTCCTTCCTTCCTTCCTTCCTTCCTTCCTTCCTTCCTTCCTTCCTTCCCCATTTCCTTTCCTTTCCTTTCCTTTCCTTTCCTTTCCTTTCCTTTCCTTTCCTTTCCTTTCCTTTCCTTTCCTTTCCTTTCCTTTCCTTTCCTTTCCTTTCCTTTCCTTTCCTTTCCTTTCCTTCCCTTCCCTTCCCTCCATCCCTGGCAGTTCTGGGCAGGGGATCCCAGCCCGTGGTGGGCAGGGGGTGTTTGGGATCCAGGGAGCCGCTCCCTCAGGATTGCTCTCCATCCCCACCCAAACCCGTGTGGGGTGAGGGTCTCTCCCTGCCGGTGCCAGGCCGGGTCCCAGGGCTGTCCCCTCCCCCTGGCACTGGGAAGCTGCCCGCCCTGGGGATTTGCCGTGTTCCCGCAGGGAATGGCCATGGCTGGAATACCGCTGGTGGTTTTCACATCCCTGGTGCTGCAGAGGGACCCTCCTGCTGTCCCCGAGCAGCTCCTGCTCCCACTCCTTGTCCTGAGTGGGTGAACAGCTCCATCCCTGCCAGCAGCAGCATTCCCAGAGACCCCTGGCACGGGAACCTGGCCCCTCGCAGCCCCCGTGGAGCAGGAACCCTGGGAAGAGCCAGAAATCCTTGCTAGGATCCCAAACATTCCCCAGGGGAGCCCTGGGATGGGGGTGGGAGCCTCGGAGGACGGGGAAGAGGAGCTGGGGTTTGGCCGTTCCCTCCCTGGGCACCACCATGGGCAGCTCAGCCGAGGTTATCCCGGTTTTCCAGGCCCTCTCCCGGAGGTTTGGGATGCAGGATGGAGCCCTGCAGGGTCAGTCCATGTCCTCGTGCCTCTGCCCGCTGAGCTTTGGGGCTTTGCTCCCCAATTCCAGCACCTCAGGCTCATCCAGGCCTGGAATCCGGCTGCTCCGGAGGGAATCGCATCCAGGCCTGCCCAGTGCTTCCCAGGCTGCCCCATGCGCTGCTCCCGGAGCAAAAACGCCTCGGATTTATCCCGCTGTGGGCTCGTGGAGCTGCTGAGCTCAGCAGGGCCGGGATTAAACCGCTGAGTCCTCCAGAGCGCCCATTCCCAGCCCAGTCCAGCCCTGCGGCATCCAGAGGGGATTTTCTCCCGCGGAGAAGCCAAGCCCTGGTGTGGGTGGTGGCATGAGCACCTCCAGGCCTGGAAACACCTGGATTGGGGTTGGCAGAGTTTGGGATTGCTCAGGAAAATTCAGGATTGGGATGTCAGTGAGCACCAGAGCTGGGTTCACTCCCAGCCCGAGCAGGATTCGCTCCAGTTTGTGTTCCCAGCATCACAAACCAAAGGCTCGGTTTATAAAAATCCCAGCTGGGCAGAGCCGGGTTGGATTTTAGGATTTTTCCTGGTTTTTAGGGTTTTTCCAGGTTTTTGCGGGATATCAGACACAGCTGAACTCTGCCACCATCGCCCTGACTGGCAGAGCAATCACAGAGCCGCTGCTTCTCCCGGCGGCTCCATTCCGCGGCTGGCAGCAGCAAACCCCACCTCCCCTGCTCATCTCCCTGCTGGAAGCCGGGAATTACAGGGAACGGAGATTACCCGTGCCCCATTTCAGAGCCCTTCCTTCTCCTCATCCCCAGCAGGAATTCAGGTCCCCGATCCCCCGAGAAGGGTTTGAGCTCCCCCTGGGCCGGTGTCGGCTGGGACACAGCTCAGGGTTTGAGTGGGAAAAGAATTCCAGGTCCTACAGCTGGGGAAAAAAATCCTAAAAAAAATAAATCACAGAATCCCAGACTGGTTTGGGTTGGGAGGGATCCTAAAACTCACCCAGGGACCCCTCCCACTGTCCCAGGTGCTCCCAGCCCCAATGCCCAGCCCGGCCTTGGGCACTGCCAGGGATCCAGGGGCAGCCACAGCTTCTCCGGGCACTGAGACCCCAAATTGTGCAAAAGGAAGCAGAGGGTGGATAAAGGAAGTGAAGGCTGATCCTTGAAAGGATCCCCGGAATCCAGGGAGTGGAATAATTCAGGATTTGCGTATGAGCAGGGATGGGACTGAGCCTAAAGCTGGTCCTGCCCAACTGCAGGGCAGCAATGGGAACCTGGGAAAAGAGGAGTGAGGATGACGGAGAGGACAAAGGGACACTCCAGCATTCCCCAAATCCATGGACAAAGGGACACTCCAGCATTCCCCAAATCCATGGACAAAGGGACACTCCAGCATTCCCCAAATCCATGGATGAAGGGACACTCCAGCATTCCCCAAATCCGGGCACGAAGGGACACTCCAGCATCCCCAAATCCATGGGTGAAGGGACACTCCAGCATTCCCCAAATCCATGGATGAAGGGACACTCCAGCATCCCCCAAATCCATGGACGAGGCAATCCCAGCACAAGCAGGAGAGCTGGAGAAGAGGGAAAGCTGCTCTGAGTGTGCAAGAGCAGGAGGAAGGCCAGAGCTCCAGGCAGGGAAGGGGCTCGGAGGGTGACGGGAATTCCTCTGGAAGTTCATTATCCTAACGAGGAAGATCCGTTGCTCCACGGAGAGCGGAGCAGTGGGAGCCACGAGTCCGACGCCTTTGGGCCGTGGGGTTTTGCCGGGAAGGGAATCGCAGGGAAGAGCCAATCTGGGAATGTGCTGGAAGAGGAACCAGGATGTGTTGGAGCTTCCCAGGCTGGGCAGGAGCTTTGGGGAGCTGCCCTGGAAATCCCACTGGAATGAATCCTCAGAGCTTTGGGAAAGAGCCGGGGAAAATTAGGGAAAATGGGAGAAAATTGGGGGAAAAGCAGCAGGAGACCTTGCTAGTGCTCCAAGGTTCGCTTGGATCCCTGCCCCACATCCCTCCAGACCATCGCTCCAAAGGTGCCCAGCAGGATCTGAGCTGGCCCAAATTCCCGCCTGGAATCCCGGGGATTTAGGGACAGAAGTGCCAGGCTGTGGTTGGAGAGGTTCTGCTTCCAAAAGGTGCCAGAATCCCACGGGAATGGGTGCTGGAAGCTGCATCCCGGCCAGTAGGGATCATCCTCTCCAGGCACTTCCTCCTGAGGCACAAATCCAAATTCCCAAGTTCCTCCTGCACCTCCACGCTCAACATTCCCACACCAGCCAACATCCCTGTGGCCTTTTCCCGGGAAACGATGAGTTCAGGACAATTTTTATCCCGATCCCTCCCTCTGGCCGGGATCCTGGGCAGGTGACACTGCCTGTCCCCCCTGGCTCAGCTTCCCCAGCTCCTCCTTTTCCCTGGAGAGGAACCCGCCGGGACCAAACCGCGGGAGAGCTCCCGGCGCTCCAGGTTTGATCCCGAGTTTAATTGGTTCCATCTGCTGCTCCAGGCCCCGGGGGCTGCTCGGGCTCTCTGGTGCCTGTTGGGCTCCGGTGAACCCAGCCCCGCTGGATTCCCCTCCTGGGTGAATTCCTGGCTTGTTCTCCTGGATGAGCTCCCAGTCCCTTCCTTTCCTTTCCATTTAACTCAATTTTCTGGTTTTGTCTCGCTCAATCCTTCCTGTTTTTCATCGTGCTGATCAGCGTCGAGGTGGATTTTTGGAGGATTTGTCCCAGGCCACAGCATTCCCAGCACAGATCCCATAAAAAATTGAATTAAATGAGCAGGAGGGACCCCAAATGCCCCAAACCCCCTTCCAGAGGAGCTCATGACCCATCAAAAACTCAGGAGCTGGAGAAGCAAATCCTTGAGGTTAAATGAATCCGTAACCCCGGCTGGATCCCAAATCCCAAATCCCTGCAGCATTCCTGGTTTTCTGTCCCTGGCAGAGCTGTGGTGTGTCCGTGGTGATCCCCAGGTGCAGTTTGGGGTCCCCGCCACGCCCAGCACCCCAAATTGTGGTGTTGGATGGGACATCCCGACACTGAGGGGATTCATGGATGTGTCTGACCCCGGGCTGGGTTTCTCTGATTGCTCCACCCCATGGGGGTCACACCTTTCCCACCTGTTCAGCGCCTTCCTTCCCTCCTTCCCTCCCCACAATTCCCAGGAAACTCGACCAGGAACCATCCCTGCCCCTCTCCTCCCTCCACCTCTCCCAGCACCTTCCCCGCAGCGCGTCCCTGGCAGGGATTAGGGTTTATTTCTGCCCTTCCCTGCTCTATCCCATTAGGGGCATTAAAGCAGCCCCAGGGCCTCCCATGTGACTCCGGGAGCTTTTTTAGGCTGAGACCCCGCTAAGCCCCAGAACCGTCCCTGCTTAGAGGGGGAAATCCCCGCTCACCGGGATTTGCCCCGTTCGGGTGGGATTTGCCCCGTTTGGGTGGGATTTGCCCCACTCGGGTGGGATTTGCCCCGTTCGGGTGGGATTTGCCCCGTTTGGGTGGGATTTGCCCCACTCGGGTGGGATTTGCCCCGTTCGGGTGGGATTTGCCCCGTTTGGGTGGGATTTGCCCCACTCGGGTGGGATTTGCCCCGTTCGGGTGGGATTTGCCCTGTTTGAGTGGGATTTGCCCCATTCGGGTGGGATTTGCCCCGCTTGGATGGGATTTGCCCCGTTCGGGTGGGATTTGCCCTGTTTGAGTGGGATTTGCCCCATTCGGGTGGGATTTGCCCCGCTCGGATGGGATTTGCCCCATGGGACCGCAAGGATGGGGCATAGGGTGGGTGTTGGTGGCTTGGACATTGTCCCCAGGGGTGCAGGGACAGCTCCATGGGCTCCGGGGACAACGGGGCTGCAACCCAGGAGTGCTCAGGGTTGTGACAAGCCCTGGGTTGGGGTCCCCAGCAAGCACCAGGCTCCTGATCCCCCTTGGGGTTTTCTGTAGCGGGGTGGACAGGCAGGATCCAGCCCCATCCCCGCATCCCTGGGGTCGTTTTCCCGCGGGAAGGACCCGGACAGGATCCAGCCCAGTTCTGGACAATTCCCGATTCTCCAGCACTGGGGCTGGGGGTGCCCCACGGGGACAGACCCACTTGTCCCCACCCAGACCCTCTCCCTGCTCCCTCTCCACCCCCGTGTCCCCAGCCCCCCTGGTGACCCCTGCTCTGCCTCCCGCAGGTCGGAACCGGAGGGGACCCGGCCGGGACTGACCCCTGTGCCCGTGGGGTCCCTCAGCTGGCACGGGGCAGACGCGGTGCCAGGCCAGGCTGGAGGGTGCCCGGTAAGGCTGCCTGGGCTGGGGGGGCTGGTGGGACCCCTGGGGACACTTGGGGACCTCTGGGGACTCCTGGGGATTCCTGGGGACCCCTTTCCTCCGTGCTGCAGTGACCGGGAGCTGCCAGGGTGGGGGTGGCGAGTCCCGGCGGCGGGGTGGCCCTGTCACTGTCCCCGGGGGGTGCAGAGGGCAGCAGAGCGCCCGGCCCGGAGCGGATCCGGGTCCCTTCGGCCCCGGGGGTGACAGAGGGGACATCTCTCCGCAGGGTTAGAATGACCGAGGTGGAACCCGTGCTGGACTTCGCATCCTCGGGCAGGACGGGCCGGCGCAATGCCCTGCCCGACATCCTGGGCTCGCCCGCCGGCGTCAGCCCCGCCGACCTGCCCCTCAAACTGGCCGAGATGTCCCTGAGCGCAGGTGGGTGACAGGGAGGAGCAGGAGAGGGAGGGTGTGGGGGATTCCAATGTTCATCCCACGCTTTGGGTCCCTCGGGATAAGGACACGGAGGGGCTGGAGCGGGTCCAGGGCCGGGAACGGAGCTGGGGAGGGGCTGGAGAATCCTGAGGGAGCCGGGAAAGGGGCTCAGCCTGGAGCAAAGGAGGCTCCGGGGGCCCTTCTGGCTCTGCACAACTCCCTGACAGGAGGGGCAGCCGGGGAGGTCGGGCTCTGCTCCCAGGGCACAGGGACAAGAGCACAGGGAACGGCCTGCGGCTGGGCCAGGGGAGGCTCAGGGTGGATCCAGCAGGAATTTCCCCATGGAAAGGGGGCTCAGGCCTTGGAACTGCCCAGGGAGGTTTGGAGTCCCCATCCCTGGAGGTGTCCCAGGAATTCCTGGAGGTGGCACTGAGAGCTCTTGGATGGGTCCCAGGTGGGGATGGGGCACAGCTGGGATTTGATGCTCTTGGAGCTCCTTTCCAAACTCAGGGATTCCACGCTCTGCTCCACGCTCTGATCCCACCCCGGCTCTCTCCCGCAGGCAATGCCCAGGACATGCAGTCGCCCTCGGCGGAGGTGCCCCCTCCGCAGCCCCCCAGCCCCGAGCTGAAGGACACGTCCTAACCCCGCCCGGGGGGGACATTTGTGACCGGCGGAGGAAGGAGGAGGCTGCGGAGCCCCAGCCCGGCTCTCCTGGCACAGCCCGAGCCCGCTGGGATTCCCTCGGTGCTGCCGCAGCGAGACCCTGGAGCGACCCCCCCGCCGTGGGGGAGCGGCGCGTGGCGGGGACGTGGCGGGGACATGGAGGGGACACGGAG
>VYZT01019216.1:22281-36240 GCA_013400735.1 Pomatostomus ruficeps | reverse complement strand
AGGTCTGTGCCGCCCGGAATCCCAGTGGCGTTCGTGCTGCCCGGCACCCCAGCTGCGCCGGCGGCGCCCGGCAGCCCGGCGGTGCCTGCCCCCATGGGCGGGACACAGGACCCTGCAGCAGCCGCGGCTGAAGGAGTCGAGCGGGGCGGAGCCCGCCCAGCCTCCCCCGGCCCCTGCGCAGGGCGGGACTTGGCTGTCACAGAGGGCAGGTCCCGCAGGACTGCGGCCCGGCCCTCCGCCGTTACCACAGACTCGGAAAGCACCGGACGCAACTGCGCCCTCGCAGGGGGAAGGGAGGGCATCGATACCGCCCCCAGCAGGGTCCCCCCGGCGGGGCCGTGCCCGAGCCCCGTGACCGCTGACTGCAGTGGGGGCTGTACACTCTTCCCAGCGCCCGGGGCGTCTGCCAAGTCCAGGAGGTCTCCGGTAACCGGGACCTCACTTCCGGGATCAGCTTTGCCATCAATCACGACCGAGGCCAACCCATCCGCTGCCACTGCATCAGTGGAGGGCGGGTCGAGTTGCCCACTGGCCTCTCCGGACTGGCACAGGAGCAGAGCACCACATTCTGGGCATTGCAGGGTTAAATCTGAACCAGTCTCCTCGCCCAGAGCTGCCGGGAATGCGCAGGGGGAAAGGCATTCCTCGCTGCTCTGCCTCCCCTGCGGTGCGGGCGGGGGCGAGGCAACCGCCCGCAGGCTTCCGCGGTCCGGCCGGAGCGATGAAACTGCCTCCCCCTCGCCTCCGGGGCCGGGGCGGGGGGGGAGCGAAGCCTCTGCCGCCTCCCCCCCGGGGCCCGGCAGGGGTGGCAAGGTCTCCGCCGCTGCCGCCGAGTGCCCGGAACCCGGGGAGGGGGAATTGAACCAATCATCACTGCTATCCTGACACGCTGAGCCTGACAGATTGCTGTTACTTGCTGAGTCAGACAGACTGCGGTTAAACAGAAAGGCTGATGACACCTGTCTCCAAGTAACTACCAATTTTGCTAGCTCAAGAGTAACTTCAGCAGCCAGCAACTCAAATAAAGCATCTCCAAGGTCTGTCCAGACTGCCTGAGACAGCACATCTCCAAACTGCTGGAAAAAACCTCTAGTTTTACCCCAATAAAACACATTCTCCAGCTCAGGTCTGGAGATTAAAACTCCTTTTCTCTCTAAAGCAATTTCTAAGATTTCCAACACCAAGGGATCACTTGAGGAATCTATAAGAAGCACCATTTTTAAAATCCAGGCCCTCCAGGGAGAGCTCCCTTACCTGACCACGCTACAAACCTTACCAGATGTTCCAAACCGGTTAGGGGCCAGATGTTCCAAAGCGGACGGCTACCAGATGTACCAACCCCATTACGAGGGCCACCACATGTAGCACGGGTCAGGCTGACTAGGCCGAGGAGCCAAAAGGAGAGCCAAATGAAAGACCACACAGAGACAGCAAAGGAGAGGGCAAAAAGAGAGAGAGGGCAGAACCCTCTGACCTTTATTTATATGTTTTTACAAATCACCGTGGATTGGAGGTAGAAATCATTACCTCTCAATTCCATTGGTCAAAGCATCTATCTATCATATTTAGGATATGTGGAATGATAAACAACAGAGACAGTTAACAAAACATAGATAGTTGTCAAGAAACCATGGCCATGTTTACAGCAGAATGTGTGAGAAAGTATCACAGCAAAGAGAAACACTGAGAAACTGCAAAACTCAGGACAAAAGCTCCTGGCCAGTGTCTGGTGAGCCTTCAGGAAGGAAATGGAAACACTATAGCTGAAATGGATCGACATACTCAGGGACAGGTTTCTACTCCTGCTTTTGCACATCTGTGCAGTGAACAGAAGAGTGTGATAATATCTGGTTTTAATTTAGTTGGTAATAATAAAAAACACAAACTTCAGCAGCAGGAAAATACATGGATGTTTTCTTATGGCTCTTGGCAGTTCTTTACAGACTTTTCTGAAACAAATGTCTCATCTTCATTCCTATTGCTATCTTCACTAACCAGATTAAACTAGTACAGCTATGACTCCTGATATTGTAAAAATATCTTCATTTGCAGTGTAGTCAAGCCTGAAGCCCTTGAAGGAGTAAAAAAATGACATAATTAAATTTTCATGAAGAGCCTTTTAATAACAAGAATGATTATTTAACTTTGTTTTCTTTTGTTTATTTTTCCTTATTTTATTTTGATTTTCCAGAATATGTATAAATCTCAAAAAATTATTTCTTACATTCTAGAAAGGATTTTCTCCACTTCCCCTTACTCCCTTCCCATTTTTTGCTACTTAATTCTGATCAGTGGAATTAAAAGCCCAGAGGAAATATTGTTATTGGATTCACATAATAAATTAACAGATTTCTCATTACTGCTGTGTACAGATGTTCAGTGTATATTTCCAGATTATGTGTAAAAAGATCTATTGGAAATATTGCATGAGGGATTAAAATACCCCTTTGGTTTCTGCTCTCAATAGATTCCTATAAGATTTGAGTAACCCTTAAAATGTTTTGGATTGGAAGGTCTGAGGGAACAAATATTTTAACATACTGTTTCACCATCAATAAGAACATGGATTAAATTAATGGAAGTCAAAAGAAATTAATTTGCATAAATCTTAATACTCAGGAAATGTCTATTCCTCAGCAGGAAACAAGTGCTGATGTCACAGTTCAGTACTTTGATACACTCTGTAATACTGTCCAGTCGTTTTTGCTGATTTTTTATAAACAGTTCACTTCTTCTTAAATATATAAAAAAGCAAGCTATGTTGAAAATTAGTGCAATGCATTTTTGTTTTTTCCTGTCCTATTCCTTAGCAATTTTGGAAAGTTAGTTATAAATAGGTTATTATTTAGAATGAATCATTGTTCATTAAAGAGTTTTAATGTTTAAAAATGTTAAAACAATTATATCTAACCTATTAAGCATGAAATGTATTCAAAAAAGGACATATATGTTTCATAAGAGTCCCTAAGAGTGAAGTATTATAGACTATTAGAGGAAAATTTAGATAGAAAATTAAATGTAAAATCAAAATGTTCCAACTGGGAATTTGATTCTCTTTAAAGACTTAAGTAAAAGGCATTTATTAATTTCTTCACTCTATTCTGACTTATTTCCTCTACAATTATCAGAGAGATTTATTTTTTCTGTCACTTTTAATATTTTTTCTAGCTTTTTAGTTTTAGTCACTTCCTTATGAATTATGGAGAATGCACAAAGAAGCCATATAAAGTTGTCCAATAATTTTGACTCTAACATCCTACTTTTCATTTGCTTGTAAGTTTGCCAAACTTTAACTGTTTGAACTAAAATGTTGCCTCCCATGTAATTTCACTTGTGAGGGAAGGGGAAAGAAGTTTCAATCAAATATTATTTGTCTGGGGCTTTTTGAGGATGGGAAAACTGCATCTAATTGCAAATGTCTGTAAGTATTGAACTGAGTTATCTTATGTTTTCTGCCATTCTGATGTCAGAAATACCTTTGGTGTGACACCTGCAGATATTTGGCCAAATTGTGAACCTTCTTAAATCTCAAGAGTCTCATTAGAGCCACATCACAATAGAGACTATGGGTGTTGGAAACTATCTGAATATTTTATTTGACCTGGGCATGCCAAAATCCAGGACTGGAAGGTGTGAGCAGAATTTTCCTTAGAGTTGCCCCTTTCAGCTGTCAGGGACTATTGTCATATTAGGTACTGAAAGATGGCAAGGAGATTAGGGTGAAGAACTAGGTGAAGACTAGATAAAGATAAACATTTTGCTTGAGCATATATTGGACTCTTAACAGTAGTCCTCCTGTTCCTGAGATGTGGAAATAATAATGCCAGTAAATCTTATAGAGGTGTTGTCAAGAGTTTTCATGATCATCTCCAGTATATTCAGGTATTATACACAGCACAAAAAAAGTCACAAAGAAATAGACAATAAGGTATTCAGAGGTGAATGATGTACAGTAAATACAGGGTTCCATACTGAGTGATAGAAACCACAAAGTATCAACTACAGTGTTCAAAGCATATTTCCATCATAGCTACTAAATAAGTAGGTACCCTGTGGAAAAATAATTGTAGTCATGATATTTAAAAAAAAAAATCCTTAAAACCGTCAGATAATTATGAAGCCCTGATTCATAAACTGTCCTCAAATCTTAGAAAAAAAGCAAAAGGATCAGTCACAAATTAGCAAGATATTTATATGTTCTGAGGTTTCATCATTGACAAATGTCTTTGTCACTTACCTTTTGCATACTGTCTTGAGTATAAGGAGCAGGCAAAGTAAAGACCTTTGCTTCCTGGCAGGAATTCAGTGTGTATGTTACTGTGCTTCACAGTACTGTAGAAGTACTTTCAACTTTCTTCATCTGAAGACAGACTTTTATTTAACACACCCTTTAATCCACATGTGTTTAGATCACAGTAGAATATCTGGAAGACTTTCAGAGGTAAATAATGCCTTATGATTTCAGTATGTTAATCTGAAAATATTGCTATTTTAATTGCAGAAGTGTGTATTGTTGACAAAAGAAAGAGAGCCTAATGTACTCTGTATGTTCTCCGTTGACTGATTTCCCTTTAATTTGTAGCACATTTTCTTTACACTAGTTTGTGTGCTTAGATGTGTCCTCATTTGACTTTTGGCTCAAGCAAATAACTCCAGAAATTAAGGATATGCCTACTGAGATCACTTCCTGCTGAAGTCTGGTTTCTTGGCTGGGAAACTGGCTTCTCTTGTTCCTGCTGGAAAGTATTTACAATGGGGATGTTGTAGTATAGTGGCAAAGTTATTCCAGGGTATGTTCACGAATGTAAATAGATATATGAATAGTTATGCTAAAGAATCATAGAAGGCAATGAAACTAAAACCTACTCATAATAATTTTCAGTCTAGATTTTGAATTGCCATGTTAGGAGACCCATGGGCAACTCATTGCTGAAGGATGTTGGTATCCCAGACAGGGAATGACCATCCTCTATTTCTGCTCATGAAATGGCTTTTGTGAATAGCCAATTATCTCAATACCTTAAAAAGTTATAGTCATACCCCAAATGTTATTCTTATGAAAGCTAGCATTTATGTCAGAGTTCGAGTGCTCTTGATACAGGCAGGGTCCCTGTGTTGTGTGTTTGCTCTCGTGCTGCTGGTTGCAGAAGTGGTGCGTGCAATAGTGCTGAAACTCTGAAAAGCAGTGTCTGCAAGGCATGCTTGTTCTGTAGAGCAGGGCCTGGAGGTGCAGGCACAGAGGTGAGGAGCTGGGAAGAGAACTGATGTTTGGTTGTATCATTAGACTGTCTATTCCTCACCTCAGGACTGGCAGAACCGTTCTGCACCACCTTTCCCAAAGGTGAAACAAAAAGTGGTTTTCAGGAGTTGAATCTGTGATTGCTCCTGTGCTATCTTCACATGTTTCTATTGCTCGGGAAGAAATTTTTATTAACTGCTTGATTTGCAAAGGAAAATACAGAAGTCTTAAGCAATGTATAACCCATTTTAGCTTTTGATATGATTACCTGTGTAGTTAAATCTAATGACACCTGTTTTCTGTAGTTGATCTTCTGGCATGTTTGCTTTTTGCTCATTAGAAAAATGGTAATGTGACCTTTTCTTTTGACTCCTTTCATACCTAACTATAAGATTTAGATATATTCTTATTACCAAAGAGATTTCCTGTGTTCTGCTGCTTATCCTGACATCTCTTATGCATATCTACTTCTTTTAAAGCTCTGGTAATTGCAAAAAAATTAACAACCCAATGATAACAAATAATAGCTATTTTTTATTAAAGATAAATTTTTCTTACTTTTTGTCTCAGTTGCTGTTCTACCTTTCTGAAAAAAACCCACCCCAACAAACAGGTCTACGGGAAAATCATGCAGATAATATTGATTTGTCAGAAACATTCTATTACGTAAATAATTCAAAATTAAGGAATTCCTTTGTCTTTATGAATGAATATGTTTCTAATGTACTGTTATCCAATATATACAAGAATGTGCAAATAAATACGTTGTTCCTGCTCATATTACTGTTGTTGTCATCATTGCTATGCTTTTCCCAGAAACAGATTCAAAGTCCCCCATCTTCTTCCTCTTTCTGAGTTAACCAGAGTCTTGGGCAGCCTGCCAAGCAGATGAGATTGCTAACTTATAACTACTTTGTGCTCATTGTCTCCCCATGCCTTTGGTGTGTTATCTGTCTCTCATACAAAGGCAGAGTCTCAGTTCATTGGTGTGAACCTTGAGTCAAAGTGAGGTGCTCCAGCCTGTGGCCTCCTGTACACAACACCTCACCAGCCAGTGCTCATCTTAGGTCTCCAAATCCCCTTTGTGCTTCCATGGCATGTACAGCATGACAGACTGTTGATATTATGAATGTTGCCAAAACACTAGCATTACATTGTGATAAAGGAGACAATACCATAATTTACTTCCAAGTTTATATTGGTGAGAAAAGAGGCATATCTCTCCAGTCCCTCATGAAGTGTCTTGAGCTTGATCTTTGAACTGTCCCTTCAGTGCAGCAGAAAAGTCTATATATGAGGTGAGAGCCCAGAATCAGTAGTAAAGACACTGTGCCGTTCTGGAGAGAGAACTTGCCCTTTATGCAGGTATTTACCATTAGGAAACCTTTGTTCACAAGAGCAAAAAGACACAGTGGAAAGGCATCTTTTCAACTAGCATATTTTCAACTATTTCTGATCAATTAAACTGACCTTTAGAAATACACATCTGGGCTGGCACTCAAGCCAGAGCTTCTATTTTTTTAGTGTGTGTGTATATATGAAGAGAGCAGTGGGCAGGATTAGGAGCCATTGTTTGTGCCCAGGCAGGGGCTTGCAGCAGGTACACCCTGCGAGCATGGCGGTGAGTGCTGGCAGCTCCCCAAAACGCTCCCTTCCTGCCTGCAGGACAGCGTCGGGCTGTGCCAGCAACACTGCCAGGGTGTGTGAGACAAGGAACACTGTGATTCTTCCTAAGGTAGCTCCGGTATTTTAATGATCTGAAAGGTTATGCTGAATTATAACAATATCTGTAGACAGTCCACTGAGGGAAGGAAGTGGGGGGATGTCTTTGGGTGTTTAGTTGGTGGTTGGTTTTTTCCCAAGAAAAACATTCTAAGTAATTTTTATTTTAAAGAATAGTGCAGATGGGGAAATGCTAATGAGAATTCAGAATTTTGTTACCCAAATGGAACTTTATATACATACATAAACTTCTGTCTTGTATCCAGTTGTCTTAAAAGTATTTGCTGTATTACAAACAAATCAACTTAGAGACAAAAGGTCATACTTCTACTACTTAGAATGAGGACCATACTTTCAGAGAAACTCAGATTATCTTCATAAACTGGAGGGATTAAATTTTTTTTGGAGATAAGTTCAGCGTATAAACTGGTGGATGTGTTGAAAATCCATACTTGGAAAATCTTTGAAAAACTTGCAAAATACTGTTTCGGAGCAGTTAGAAGCTGACATCCAAGCTCTTTTGAAGGTGGAGCTTTTCAGAGGAGAGAACTCCAACAGTGTTTCCAAAGCTTGCTTTATAACATAAGCAATAGAAAATATCAGTTCCAAAGCTCTGATTCATCTTACTTGATTTTAGGCACCTCAACGAAATGCTTAAATTAGCACTAATACTGTCATCAGCTCTCTCTACAGAGAATACTGAGAGTAAGAAGCACTTCAGAGTTAGTAACTTCCAACAGGAATAACTTACTCTCTGTAGGTGCTCTGTTTAAATTTCAGTCAAATCTGCATACAAGTACTTTTCCTTCTCTCTACTACCTTCTTTTTTTTCTTGTTCCACAGATGGACTTCTGACGTTTTTGTACCATCAAATATGTGGTGGAAAAGAAATTATCTTGTGTCTAAAGAGTTGTAGGTTCACTGACAAAAGAACCAGGTGCCACAGGAACGGGACCATTGCCAGGAAGTAGTGATGAAGAAAGGGCACAAAGCCTTTACGTATTTATTTGCCTAGTATCTCCTAAATACATATGTATGATGAAGACTCAAGGCTAGAACAAGTACTTAGATAAGACCACCAAGTTGTCAGCTAAACTTCAGTTAAATGTTAAGCACAAAACTTGAACATTTCATTTGGACTTTTGAACTATGCTGCAGTATAGCTAATATTTTTACACTATTTCTTTTCTGCGCCAGAAAAGAATAATTGCCTTTGTTGAAACTAACAGTAGCTGGCAGGTATATAAAAATTTGTTAGTTAAGAGATGTTTGAAGATTGCTTATAGTTATCTGTTATCTCAGTTATTTCAAAGACTAGGAAGAAAGAAACACAACTGATGCAAAAAAAAAAAAATCTTCAATCCATTTGGTTAGATTGAACAGTTAATAACAGGAGATTAAAAAAAAGATCAATAAAAGAAACAGTGTAAGTATTGCATGTTTGGAATGGAGCAACAGATGGTTTCAGGATAAGTATAGGTATAAATCTTTTGCAATGGTTACTAAGCCATGTAACAACCACAAAGAAAAAGAATGTCCATGCTTTTATTTGGCAACTGAAGTCCATTGTGAAATTTCCAACTAATTCACTCAGAGAGTCAGGAAAAGAGTGTTGCTCTAATGACTGCCTGTCGCTTGCTTGGTGTTCAACTGTGATGGAAAGATTTTAGAAAAAAAACTATGCTGGGGGTTTTCAATTTTCTGAAGTAAAAGTTTAAAAATCTCATGATTTTGTGATCTGAGGACAGAAGCTAGAAAAGCTAAGGTGTACTAGATTCTGCAGAAGCATTAAGCAGGCAATTCTCCATCTGAAGGAAGAAGGCTTAGTAAGATACCAAAACACATTATATGCTTACAAACTGACTGTCTTATATTCTGTTATTAAGGCAAGTACTTGTAAAATTTAGGAAAAAATGTATAATATGCTGTTTAAAATGTAGAATAATGCTCAGGAAATATTAATTTTTATTTTTTTGATGTTTGTATTCTTCTGAGCTAACGTGTTCCATATCCTTTTGAACAAACCTGCAGTAATGAGTTTAATCCTGAAATGGTCAGGCAGACATTAAATTTTCTCTTATCTCTACGTGTCTTTATAAGGACACTATGACAAAAGGGAATGCCAAGAGATGATCTATGTCTATTCCTAAGGAAACCTGTACTCTGCTTATGTACACTGGTGAAGCTACTATTGCCTCCTACCCGGCATCTTATTTTTGAAATATTTGTTTTCATCACTGGGAATAGCAAAATATTTTAGAGGATGCAATGCAATACTAATCCACTTTATAGAAAGCCAGAGGTACACTACTTAAGTGAAAATTCTGCATTAAAATACTGGATTTTTTCAGAATAATAAGGCCAGGATACCACAACTTCTATTTATAAAAATAATTCATCTAGATTTTGACAAATAGTTACAAAACATTTGAGATGCAGTGCAGTTCTACTAAGAAAAGAAAAAGTACCTCTCCTTGGGTCATTAATGGTGGCTATTTTGAAGTTATCAATCAACTGAATTCATTTGGTTTATGAAACAATGATCAGGTGCTGTGATAATGCTGGTAGGGGCACTGGGTGTCTGCTCGCAGTTCCAGGGGCTGGCTGGCTGCTTTGGGGGCATGGGAGGGCTGGCAAAGGTCTGGCAGGGTTTCACCCAACCCACCGATGTTCCAGGCGAGGTGAGCTGAGGAAGGAGAGACAAATGGAGGGGCTTTCCCAGATGGTTTATTCTGACACCAGGATCGTGCCAGGGAAGCACTGGCACAGGGAGTTACGGTTACATATATACCAACACAAGGGGGCGGGGGAGGGTGCAAACATCCTATGAGATAGGAGTGAGGGGTTTGAATTTGGTGGGCTTTGTACAGGATTGAGAAATACAGAGCCCTCCAGGGGGAGAAACAAGATACCAAGGGGGTTCAGGGGGGAGAGAGCAGTGCCTGGCGAAACCTAGCCATAGCACACCGCAACAATCAGGGACATGAAATTTGAAAAAAAAAAAAAGGAGATAAAGGCTCTTTACACATAGGTCATGCAAAGAGGTAGAAATACACATTGTCTGTCTTAGTCCAGGCAAGTGGACATTGCAGTAAAACAATGTTTCCTCAGATCACTGTCTACACTTAAATGAGACATGGTCAATGACAGAAGGGAATGTCAAAGAAAAGAGAGGGTTTGTGAGTGGGTAGGAAATAGATCAGAGCACTTTCCCATCTAGTCAATCTATCTTCCAAAAATCTAAAATGAGAAAGGAAATTTAAGTCCGCCCTAGGAGTATTCTGCCTGCCTCAGATCAGGAGCTTTTGACATTTTCTCAGGGTTAGGATGGATAAAGAACAAACCCAGAAAAAACCCCACCCCAAAACCTAAAACTTGGCCTACTTGGTTTATTCTTCTGAGAATTTCTGGGAGCTCCTGAAAGAACAGTGTTCTTAGCTATTATTCACATCAAAGAGTTTTCCCTGGGACCTCTCTGGGACTCAGCCATTCTCTGTCTCAAGAATAGCACAAAATGGCTACAGCAGGTGGTAAAAGCTTTCTGGTAATCTTTTATTCCACCATGCTTCCAGGTGATAATTGAGGAGCACAGTTCATTCTATGGTTCTGTGATTTTCCTGGCTCTTTTGCAGTATTTGTAAACTGGAAAATTTCCTTGTGAGCTCTTTGCACACATACTTCTTCCCATCTGCCCTCAGCCCTTACTCATGTTCCCACTTTGGAGCTGTTGTGGGCCCTGGAGAGCTGCACATGGTCGGGCCCCATCACCATTACTCTTGCTGATCAGCTGTGTGAAGAATAATTTTTAAATGGCCCAAGATGCATTTGTGTGTTGCTTCTTTCAATTGTCTGTCCAAAATCTGCAAAGCACTGTATCCAAGAGATAAAAATGAAAAACATAGAATAAAAAAAAATGATGCTACTCCAAACATTAGCATTTCAGATTTAAACTGATATCTCCCAGGAAGATGAGCAAATAAAGTGAGCGAAAATCGTCCTAGGCAAATTCCAAGAAAATACTCACAATTCTGCCCAGAGCAAGACTGACACTATAAATCTTAACTAATCCAAAGATTATACATTAATATATTCCACTCAAAATTTCACTATTCTTCAGTAGATCATGAATCAATATTTGTAAAATGCTTTGGAGAGGACAAGCAGTGTTTAAATACCACATATTAGTTATTACTATTATGGGTAGTGTTGTTGACTTGATTTGAAGAGTTCCATGTGATGACTGTTTTAAAATAAATTACTAATGAAATGACAACTGAACAGTGCATGAAAGGAAACTCAAAATGTTCAATCAACACAGTGTTCTACATTCTCCTTGAAAACACACTGATTTTTACTTTTAGCATGTCTTTCTTATATTAAATGAAAACATCTGTCTGGGATTTTTAAGAATCTGGAGAATAAATGGAAATGAGATGCAACATTCCTATATTTCAATTGTACTTTTTATTAATGGCAGATCAGACCACAATCCAAGATCCAGGTGCAGTGATGTTTTTAAGGAGAGGGTCCCAAACAATCTACACATGAGATGTATGAGAGCACATTTATCCCACTCTGGAGCAACAAAGGGCCAAAGCTCCTCAGTTAGGTCCAGAGGGACTCTTCCATCCAAACCTCACAGCTCAGCACTCTCAGATCGGGTCTCAAGGTCAATAAGGTGGGGTTAGAGCACTGCTGTGCCCCAGGAAGGAAGCCACATATCCTTGCCATCAGCGCTTAGAGATAGTATTCATCCAATTTTTTTAAAATTTATTTTGCTCAGTATAAAAGTGAGGGATTTTTAATCCAATTAAAGAAGATAAAAGTTGCAAAGAATATTGTGCTCATTGACATAATGTAAGCATTTATTTTCCTGCTCCTGTTCTTAAGCATCTTTAATGAATACATCTGCTTTATCAAATAATTTGCAGTTCCTCAAAGTTGAGATTCTTAGGGGAAAAAAAGAGTGCTGATGTCATGGTGGCAGTAATACCCATCTGTTATTGATCACATAAATTCCAGAAGTTCATTAGAAGTTCAAATGGCTTATTTTTAAAGGAATCCCATGCAAAAATAAAGCTTGATTTCAAAGTTTGAAGTCTGCAAAGGGATCTGAAAAGAACATTTAGTGTTTGTTTCATCCCAAATTATGTAACAGCCTTGCTGTGAGATAAAGGAGATTCTGCAATAGTAGTCCAGCTAAAATATATGATCTTTGCTCCAGACAGGGGTGACAGATAATTAGATGCAATACCTACTAGAATAATACTTTAGAACTGAGAAATCAAAATTGCAAAATGATACTTAACAAAGCCTAATGGTCATTAACTATTTAATACTCACAGCACTTTTGTGAGAGAAGGTAATTGTATTTTCCATTTACATTAAGTTCTTCATGCAAAATTCATAAAGAAAATCAGCATATTCTAAGACACATATAAGAAAATGAGTCTTATTCTTGGCATGATGGCTCTGCAGTGCTTTTTCTACCAGTCTAGGGAGTCACAAAGAAAAAGGACAGGTGATGTGAGGAAGAATGAGGTGAGGTGAAGGGAGAGCTAGAATTCTGAGGGACAGGAACTGGGGAAAGGATCCCAAGGTTACGGCACATCCTCTTGATGTCAGGGTTCTCCTGTGAGGACAGGTGTAGAAAGTGAAAAAAGGGGAATCAGGATAAACTGTGTGCCATCAGTTCAGAGGTAACTACCTTTTTTATAGCTGAGTGGAAAGGTCTTGACTTTTTTTCTTGATATCATAGACAATTGGTTAAACATTACTACCAGGAACTGCAGATTTTTAACTGAGGTGTTACAGCCAATGCTGAGGCACAGCTCTTCTTGCAGTACTTGAGAAGTGTCGGAGCTACACTGCAAAGCTTTTTAATCTCTTCTCAAAGTATTTCTGCAGGATGCTGTAATTCAGCTCTCAGGGATTTACAGTGTATATACAGCTTTATTGTTTCTGTTCTACTGTTGAGCATACAGAAGTAGAAATGTTGACTGACTTGCCCAAGGCCAAACTTAAGAGTCAATGTCATGATGAGAAATGTTTTCCTGGCTTCCAGAGTAATGTCACTGCCATTGCACTCATGACATGAAAAATGGAAAAAGAAGAGATTCAGAAAATAATATTTTCTTATCTGTGAATTCTCCTATACTGGACTTTTAATTTACTTTTTTATTAGCAAATTAATGCCTATACTTCTAAATAATAAGAAAATCCAATCAACCAACCAAACTCAAACAACCTATAATCTGGTTTTTTTACACAAAACTTAGATGTCTCTGAGAAAAATCAGGATAGTAATGTCACTTTTATACAATTTTATGTTAACAATATAAATAAGATAAACCTTTGTATTGTGCTAGATATACTTTTCTTGTTATTCTATGCATTACCTACTTCATCTGTGGTCTTCCTTTATTACTCTTTTATGTGTTGTAAATAAATTTACAAATTCCTAATTGGACATATACATTTTTAAATGTGTTGGCAAAAAAATGTCTTCCCCTTCCTTCCTTAAACTGTAGCAGCACCAAACCACACGTTAATGATATACCATCCTAATATGCAAGACAGAAAAATCATGTCCTGTTTCTTTACTCTGCCAGTGTAGATTCCCATTCTGGAAAAGAAGAGATTTCCAGGTTCCCAGTGGGATTTTATACTCACCTCTAGCCTTGGAATGTCCCAGCAATATCAGGTTTTTAAACTACAAAGTTTTGCAGTTCAAGATATTAAAAATAAAAATTTTTAATAGGTTTTAAGGTATCTGATGACACTTCTAAAAAAAGGTCTGATAGTGTCTGGGGAAATTTGTTTTATGGACGAAAGACTACAACAAGCAGACACAATAAAAATACAAATGCTTTAAAGTATTCTAAAATGTCATTTTGTAATAAAGGTGGTGTTTACCACCCATATAGCATAATGTTTTATTGTTAATAATTTGATTCTCCAGTTGGAAGGTAATGAAGCCCGCCTGAAATGATTTATAA
>VYZT01019216.1:3903-22175 GCA_013400735.1 Pomatostomus ruficeps | reverse complement strand
GCTATTCAGCTGAGATCAGTGCTTTCATAAGTCCTTCTCAGAACCTGGCTACCATGAAAGAGCCTGATTTTCATATGGGAAATGTATGTGTAATAAATTAAATTCACTTTTGTCTTTAGATGTCATTGTGAATATTGTGGGTTTTTTCTTTCTATCCCCTAACAGTTATTTTAAAAAATAATTCTGTTACTTCAAGATACAATTTTAACATATGTCAAACAGCACAGATTCAACAAAAACTTTTCTACAAGAATATTTTATTTCATCTCTTCTTGCCTGTAGTAAATACAGCAGGAAAAAAAAGAAAACAATTATAGAGTGATCTAAACTAGAATTAGATGATTGTTGAACATGAATCTTTATTTGTATTGGATCAGAGATTTGTGTGTGTGCTTGCATCAAGTGTGAGGAAAATCCCGCTTCAGGAAATAGCTGCCACTCTATCCCCAGTCTACACTGCTGAACAGTGATGTTGTTGATGGTGAAAGTGGCAAACAAATTAATAGACAGTTGTAAAAAAATCCTGGAAAGATAGGAGTTTGCTTGGTTGCTCAAACCCTGCAAAACAAAGACAGTGTGTCAACTATAATTTGAAAAAACATTGTGGTTGGTTTGTGTGTGTGTTAACAGCATGAATGGCACCTAAAGTCATTACAGAGATTACAAAAGTGAAAGTGAGTAGTACATTAAAGCTCATAACTGTTAGTTCTGGTCACAGGGCGATATTCTGTAATATTATTAACATTGACTCTTTTGTGTTAAGCAATGGAAAGAAAATGGCACACCCTAGTTTCACAATTTATTACAGTCTTCAGATTTGTCAAATAATTTCAAATTAAGCTCTTTCTCTACTTTAAGTTTCCCTGCTTTAGTTTAAAAATGAATGCTTTAGTTTTTATAACTCCATCTTTATTCTTTTTGCCTGAAAAATGATCTCCTTTTCCGTTTGTTTGGTGTTGCTAGCTACCGTCACCTTCCAGGATACTTTAAGAATGTACTTGTGTACTTGATGTATGTTGAAAAGGGCACTGCATGGACCATACCTCACCTACAAAGCAAATTAGTTGTCGTGTCTGTTTCTCTTTGATAACTGTATCTAATGTTTTTAAAAAAGTAAGCTAGCATTCTTTCATGGTAGTAGAGCTAACACTTTGCTGTAATAGAAAACATCTGTTTTTTATTTGAAGTGGTACCAGATAATTTTTGTTCGTTTGTGTGTTTTTAAACAATCATAAAACTCAACTTTCAGGCAGAAAATTTCCAGCTGACTTGGGCAACAACAAAAATTTATGAGAGAATTGCTAGGGGGATTTTGCCACAGCTGTCTGTAATGGCCATGTATTGCAAGCTCACATTCCAGAATTAGTGCAAGGGCTTTACTCACTGCCATTCTCCAGGAGTGGGGAGAGAACTTCCCTTTGCATTTTAGCAGTGCTAAGTAACTTTGCCTTTAGAAATGTTCTTGACATAGCACTCCACTTACTGCAGGTAATAACTAAGTTTGGAGACTGAGCTTCCTATGCAACAGTCAAAGTATGACCCGAACTCTTCACTTGGATAGTATGTTTTTATTACTTCCTGCAAAGCAAGTGATTCACTGAGTTTGCATCCATCATCATGCATAGGACCTGATAAGATGCATCTGTGAGTCCAAAGGGAACTGCCAAATTAAGTGGTTAAGCCACTATTCATCATATTTGAGAAGCTGTGACAATCCAGTAAAGATGTTCCTTACTGGAAAAGGGGAGGCATAACCCCCATTTTTAAAAATAAAAAAAAGGGAGACCTGGGGAACTACAGGCCAGCAAGTTTCATGTCTGCCTGGCAAGATGGAGTAGATACCCCTGGAAACTTCGCAAAGGCACATGGAAAAGAAGGGATTTGTGACAGTCAGCCTGGCTTCACTAAGGGCAAATTATGCCTGACAAATTTGGTTGGCCTGCTACGATGTGATTACAGTGTTGGTGGATAAAAGAAAAGCAAGGTCATCTACCTGGGCTTGTACAAAGGAGGGAAGGTGTGCCATCCAGTGGGACACTGGACAGCCTTGATGGGATTTTGAGCAATGTGGTCCAGTGGAAGGTGTCACTGGCCATGGAAGGGGGTTTGGAGCTAGATGATGTCTAAGGTCCCTTGCAACCCAAACCGTTCTATGATATGATTCTGTGATTATCCAAGTTTTCTCTTTCAGTCCTGCCAGGATAGATCTGTGGGCACACCTCCAAATGAGAACATGATTCTTTTAGCAGGAAGGCTGGTAGATCAGCGAGTGGGCTTACATCAGTGTTTTTCAGGGCTGATTTTAAAGAAGTATAAACTGTTAGTCATTTTGTATATCCCTGAGCCACAAATCACTTGAAACTTGGAAGGTCATGAGAATACATGATTATACCCCTACCCATTCCTCATATTCTCTCACTGTTATGTTTGCTGCCCAGGTTTAGATCTCTTATGATCATTCAGCTCTCTCATGTTCTGAAAACTGGAAATAAACATAATGTCAAACACACCTGAAATCAATGTCACATTGATCAGCACTGCAGGCACTTAAAACTGTAGAGAATTAACAGACTTAGGCTATAAAAATAAACATGGTTTCTTTTGGTTCTCTCTGTTGACAACAGTAAGAGGAAGACATCTCCTGGAGACAATTTCAAGATTTCTCAGGGTTTCCTGTTTAGGAAGTCTGTCTCACCTGGCAATAAAAGGAGCCTACAGTGTTGGAGTCTTTCACCAAAACTGGCCTTGGTGAACAGCCTCTGTCCTGCACCAAAGCAGGGTGTGACAAGGCAGGGACACCTCTGATAACACAATTTTTGTTCCTGTGTACTTTTGGGAAGTTGCTTTTATAACAAAACCTGTATGGTTTCTAAGTACATTAAAAGGTCACTCACAGTTGTGAAATTTTCTTAGCTTTAGGAGAAACTTTAGGGTTAAGACCCCTGCATATTGTATGAATAGCCACTGAGGATAGCCTTTTGCCACTCCCTTGGCACTGTATACACATTCATTCAGCCCAACAGTTAAAAGTGATTTAGTGAAGCACTTAAACATACCCTGTGTGCAGCCAGAGGGTGTAAAATGGTAGAATAGATTTTCCTTTGCTCCCCTGGGGAAGAAGCAAAGCAGTCTGACCCTGGTCCTCCCATTTTATCCCTAAGCATCTACAGAGCTGCACTAAAGAGAGATCTGCTATATCAGGTCAGGTGGAGATAATGTAATTGAAACAACCTGTTCACAGGCACATGTGCATACACATATAATAAACATTTTGAAATATGGATGTCCCCTTACAGGGTAAAGCCGTTAAAACTCAGTGCTGCTGGCAGAACACTCCACATCCTCTGATTCCAGAACATTTTGCAAATGGACTCAAATACTCCAAACATGCTCTTAACAATTCCTCATCTATGTACTACATTATTCTGAACACTGTGGAGTGCTTCTGTTATTCTTGGGTCTCCTCACAGATGCAGGGACTGAGACGTAAGGTCTGGATCCTATAAATACATGCTTTCATACCTTATCACTGCTTCTTTCATTTACATGGAAAAAAATAAAAGAAAAAAGGCAGTTTTCCTCAGGCAGCCAGAGTACTTGGACAGGAGCATTGTTGTAGAATCGTACAAATGCAATTCTATCTTTTTTCCTTAACATTTATAAGTTCAGTGCAAGTTTTCTCTCATAGTGTAGACTTGGTGATAACAGTTCCAGTTCAGATGGGGAGAAATGCCATATTGGGAAAATGTGTAGACAGATCCATCAGATAACAAATAACTGAGTAGAAAGTGAATTGAGAGTGACAGCAACAGCCCACTAGAGGTAACAAGCTAAAAAGACAGGAAGCCAGTGAGACATGACAAAGAGAATAAATGAAATTAATCTTCTTCCTGCTGACAACAAATTTCAGGCCAGCCACAGTCACCCAGCTTTGAATTACCCACAATTATTTTCTGGTTAAGTATATTTCCAAATTAATGGGTACTTGCTGTAGATTTCAATCAACTGGATTTGTGATATACAAGAATAAAAAGTAGGGATTTTACAGATAGGGTTGCAGATGAATTTTCTATTTTCTAAAGCTCGTTGTACTTGTCTTCCACTAAAGATTTTTGATTTACGTCTCTTGGCTTAATATGAGACAAGCATGCAGGCTATAACTGTATTGCATTTCCCTCGAGAGGCTTCTGTGAGTGGTCACTTTTGCAGAGTAGTAAGCAAACACAAATCAGAACTTAATATCTGTTTTAAGTAAGGCATGATCTTCCATTTCTTTACACTGTCATGATCACAACTGATAAAGAGAATCAGAGTCAAGAAGCACAGCACAGGATGGAAAGGTCTGACTTTAAATCAGACATGCACTGATTGAATCTAAACTATGAATAACTGGAAACAATCCCACTAGCTTTGACAGGAATAATTGCTTTTATTGGTGCTCTTCCTCTGCTAAGTTTGCCTGATATTTCTCTTATCAGTCATTCATTACACGAAATTGTTTCTAAAGAGATAATCTAAAGAACACAGTACTCACTGCTAATATGTATACTGCTCCTCTTTATAAATGAATATATTGAATTTCAATGAAAAACATTTCACAATGAGATCTGTGAAACATAATATATCTAACTATTTTTTCTCTTTATATGTAGACCTAAATGCTGAGACAGTTATATGAGTAGTTTTAAATGTATTGACCAACACAATCCGAATAAGAATTTGTCCCATTCTGCCTGGTCAACACAGACATCACTAATTAGTTAATAATCTAATGAAAAAAAGAGAGTATGCCAGTCTTGTTTTCCATGCTTAATTGCTTTTGGAGTGTTGTTTTATTTTTTCATTTTGTTTTATTAATTCTTTCACTAACATACAGCTATTAACCACTGCTTTTGTCACACAGATAAAATGACCATCTGTGAGAATTTTGGTTTTTAAAATGTTGTTATTTTCATAGAAAAGATTTTGCAAAAATTATCTATAACTTATGAGGGATGTAGAGGCCTAAAGTTTTACCCAACACCCCTTTGAGTCTGCTGATGCATGAAAATGGACATACACTTGCACTGGAGAAATAAAGGACCATTTACTGTGGATGTCAATGGATCCTTTATGAAAAGGTTAGACAAACATCTGCCAGGACTGCCATAGGTATAAGCAGATCAAATCAAGCAGATGGACTAGATAACCTTTTTGTTATTTTTTTATGATTCTGCAAAGCGTAGTATTGCAGAAGCATAGATTTCATATCATAGGATAACATAATTTTCTCTCATTGGGACCACCACACCTGAAGTATTTCATCAATTCGTCCAATGATGGAGCTGTTGCCAGAAACACATTGACTTCAAATTCCCCCAAAAGCTAGGAAAGCTCTGAAGCAAAATGTCATCTGAAAAGCACCATGTTTGATTTCTCTTAGCAAGTGTTGAAAGTGGAGCTGCTTGACCTGTATGAGCACATGTGATTACAGAATAACAATTTAGAAATTAGGTGGTTATATAGAAAAAAGGGGTTTTGGATGTAAAAATAAATTTCAAGATCAAACAAATACCAGGCAATAGAAAAAAAAATGCCTGTAAAGTAACAAGAACACCTTCTCACATGTGTGAATTCTATAATTAGATGAAAGTTTGAAAAAGATGTGTTTTAAGAACAATGACTTGCTAAACAGTGACAGATAGAGGTTAATAATATTCTAAGGCATCTCTTCTCTTATCCTGTGACTGTCTGTTCCAGTTGGAAAGCAAAATACAGGGTACTCAACAACACAATCTCCAATCTGACCAGGAAACATGAAACATATGTTGAGTGAGGTTCAGAGTTGGCAAATCTACTCATAATCTGTGTGTGAATGGCTGACCCCTGATCCCAAGGGTAAGAAATGTGCTGCAGCCAAAGCGTTGTAGCAGGTACATGATTACATGTAATGGGTGATACAGAGGTTACACAATGATTTGAGGAATTTATCTTCCTAGACAAGACACATGAAAATAGGAAGAAAATTCCAGGTATTTAAATTTTTCTCTTTTTGGTAGAGGCATATATAACAATTTCAAAAGAATAGCAAGTTTTAAAATGAAACCACACTAAACTATTGTGTTTGAAGTTAGGGCAAATATTTCAGTTTACTTTTAACACCAGCTTTCTGAAACAACTGTAAAGGACTAATGACTTTTTACACCAGCTGATAAACAAAGTGCTGTCTATCTCCTAATTATTCAGGAAATATTTTCAATTTAAGGTAAGACATCCCTCAAGTCCTAATCAAACTGTCAAAATGGGGTAAAAAAGGTGAAATTATCTAGAAATTATCTAAGAAAAGGAAAAATATTTTAAGTAAACAGGATAGTCTTTAAAAGTGTGTGGAACAATTTACACACTTATGGACCTTATCCAGCAAAAGAGTGCAATAAGAAAATCCTTGACCCAACTGGGTTTCAGACATATTTTTATTCCAGTTTCAAGCAATACTGAATGTTGGATGAGAGTGTTGCTAGTCAGTAATTGCAGAATAATATGTTTTAGTAACACAATATAAAAAGATAAGCCTGCTTTAATTCTTGGGTTAAGTCTGTATATAAAAAATATTTAACTCATTTCCTTCAGATTGCTTGTCATATATGAGAGTTAAATTTCAATTGAAGGCTCTGTATGAGACTAAAATCTGTTTTTGCCTGAGAGGGGCAAAAGCCAAAGGAGGCAATCCCTCTGCTTTCTTGGCTCATAGCCTTACCCCAGAGCCTGGACACCCCCAGAAACCCTGTTGCACTTTGTTGTTTGCCCTGGCAAGCTCTTGCAGAGTTTCTGTTTAGTTTGTCCTTGGCAGTGTTAAGTTAGTGGTGGGACTCAATGGTTTTAATCTCTTTTCCAACTTAATGATCCCACGAATGTATGATTCTGTGGAGTGGTCCATCCTCAAGATCAAAATATTGTAAACTTAGACATGATGAAAGTAGGTGTAGGTCCATTCAATGCAATGTTCAACAGTTACAAGAGAATTACACCAGGGTGGGGTTTTTAGCTAGGCATGAACTGTACCACATTTATGGGGTTGTCACACAAACACATACTTTTGGTATCCACACAGCAGGTATGGATGTACCCTGACAGAGATGTGGGGAAGGAACTGCCAGAGTATGATCTGACTTCCCAGGAAGTGCGGCACAAACACATCACTGTAGAGATTTGAAGCTTCCCTCAAACTCTTCTATGCGTGTTGCCCAGGATTGTTAATTTAGGTCTAACCTCAGTAAATTTGACAGTTTATTTCAGCTGAGATACAGAGAGACTTTGCCAAATCTCATCTGAATTAAACACAAGAATTCTTCTGCAAAAAAAATTAGCTAGAAATGTTGACCTGTATCTCCACGTATTATTTGATTTTATTTTCAGTCCAGACCATGGCCAAGCGGGCCAGTAAGTGAATAAAAAATGGAGGGGAGGAGGGAGGGAAAAGGTTCATAGTAGGAAATTAAATTTAGTTTTCATCTCCAAAAACATCCATCTGACAAAATTCCAGTATTTGGTCAAAGGTTCAAATAATTTGCTATTTTTATAAGTATCCTGTTTTCTTAGGTCTGTAAAATATGATGAAAAGTTTAAACTTTTAGTTATCACTTTTATTATATTATGCTTGAATTATCTGATAAATGAAGGCTTGTCTTTATTGTACCTATCACCTGAGGAAAAATTCTCATCAGAAGAGTCTGTTGATTTACATAAAAAGGTCTTCAGAAAGTGTCTCAAACATATTTTGCCTCACTGAATGTTCAATTTTTTTACACTTCTAAGTTACTTGAATGCCAGGTAAATCTAAAGATATCCAGAGATCTTTCTATGAACTTTACAAGGTTTGTGTGTTATATATTCTAGCAAGTTTATATGATATTGACTGCTCACCATATTCTCCTGATAGTATAATAATAATAAAGTACAGTGGAAGACAAGCAGCACTGGCTTTCCTCAGGTGTAGGATATGACTCATGAACACACATACATCTGAAAATCTGTGAAAATATTCAGTTGTAGAAGACTTTTGCATGGAGATTTTCAAACTACTGGTTTCAGACAGGAGTCTACAGGAGGCTTTTTCAGCAGTCTAAAATATCTATCTCGGTTCTACTTATGTCTTCCAATCCAAAAGCAAATGACGTCTTATCAACTCTCCTAAGGCCAAAATGTGACTGTGTGTGTGGAGGGTTCTGCCCCCACTGAAAGCTCTCCAGCTCTGGTGTCTGTTGTGTTGTACTTGCACAAACTCCTGCCCTGCACTGCCTGCCACAGCCATGGACAGTTCAGGGCAGCCTCACACCCCTGCCACTGGCAGCCAGGACCAGCTGCAGCAAGCCCAAAGAAGAACTGCAGAAATAGATTTCAGAGCCTGGGATAACAAAGGCAGCTACAGATGAGTTAAATAAGTTGTGAGTAGAGAGCAGATGTAAACTTCTTTTCAATTCTAAACATCTCCTGTGCCAAGTATCCTGGCTTGACCACCCCATAGCTGTTTGAAGCAAATGGAACTAATTTTTCTCTTCTTTCTTTCTTTCTGCTTTTTTAAACAACAGATGGCAAAGCTGTTCACAGTCTCAGTTTAGACTAAAGTTTGCTGTATTGTAAATAATCATGAACTGAACTTTCAGTCCAACCATTCCCCAGCCCTCAGATATTTTTATGCAACATATGATAGAACGGTTCTCAGAAAAAGTTCGTATGTTGGTGTTGTTACATTATCTAGTTGCTGGGATTAATTGTGTCAGGTGGATGAACAGCCTGCCAAACCCCAGGAAGTCAAAAAGCACAAGACTTTGTGAGCTTTTGCTATTACCACTTTATTGCAGAGTAAATATCTGTGCTAGAAACTGCAGATTGTGATATTGCCTTAGGGGTCTAGAGTATCAAGAGCAATGTATTACAGTTTTCAAGTTCTGACATAATATGCTTTGGTAATTTACTACTTTCAAGTGTGGTGATTTACTACTTTGAAGTGTGGTGATTTAACATGACAGCTATGTATATAAAATGATAATAAATTGATATACATTTTCTGGTTTTGTATGCTTTTGGAACTTGAACAGGGTTAGCTCATTCTGTTCTTTCTCCAATTTTATTGTACAAAATGGCAAGATACTAATTGTGACGATGGCAAAATTACAAGTGTCTTCATGATGAAAATCATCTTACATATTTCTATTTGAACAATTTTATTTGAGTGTTACAATGTCACAAGTTGCACTTTTTTCTTTTAATATTAGAGATATTTTCCAAAACCAGTGAGGTTTCACAGTAGAAAATGAACTCCACACCCTGAAGATATAGCTAACAGATTTTCTATTTATAGTCCCTTGAAAATATTGATATGTTTAAATCTCTATAGGTTTCCACAATTTTATCATCAACAAAAAAGAAAATAAAAAGTATTTTTAAAAAGTCCAAGTTCTATCTAAAGATGAATAGTCAAAGAAAGACCATATATCTGGTGTTTGATAACACTTGAGTGACAGTTTATGTCATCTGTCACACTGGGAGAGAGGAGGAAGAGATTCCTTTGCATAGCCCTGAACTTTTACTGTATCATGTGGGAAGACTGTATTCATGTTTCACTGAATGATGCCAAATAGAACAGTCTGCTAAATTCTTTCTTTGCTCCTCCCTACCCAGATCCATTAATGGAAATCACTACCTAAAATGATGATCACCTTGATCACATTGAACAAGCACTGAGGTGGTGAAACAGTAAAATGTAAAGAATACCATAACCATTAAAATATCTAGAAAGAAAACTGAAGATCCATTAAAAAAAAAAAAAAACAAAAACCAAATAAACCCACAAACTAAAATACCAACAAAACCCAACACAACAGTGCTTTTTAAGTATTACAGAGGATTAAGGTGCTTCAGTCCTGGTCAGTGAAAGAATTGCTGAATTCAATACCACATCCTCCACAGGGAAATGAAGAACTCTGAAAAAATTGCTGTAACTTTCCAAAAACACGGAGATATTCTAACATCAGAGAATTACTCTTATTGTTTATAACATAAAGAACTGTCTCAGAAGCTATGACAAAAGGCATTAGAGAATTCATTATCAGCAAGTTATCTGAATATTGTTAAGGGAGTTGTACAAGTACCCTGTCAGCATGGAAACAGACGTGTGATAACAACGAAAGTCCCTTGCCTCTTGTGGCAGATAGAGGTGAAACCAAGACATTTATTCACAAAGCAGGGGACAGACATCCTGCAATGATTCCATTACTCCTGTTATCCCAGCTGACTGACTCACATTTAGTCATTCAGTCATTTGAATGTGTGTCAGGTGGGTGCTGGACTGGTGTTAAACACTCACAGCTGCTCAGCAGCACCAGTCACTGCATCCACCTGGCTTTGAAATCAGTGTGAGTGGTACTGCTGGGCTTTCTCCTGTGGAAAGAAGCCTGTCCCTTGGCACTCCTCAGTGAGACAGCACAATTCAAATAGAAGCAATTAACAAATTTTCTTTGCTCGTGTGAATACAAAATGCAAAAGAATGAACCTCATAAGGCCCTGAGAGAGCTGCACACATATATGCACTACTTTATATCAGGCATAAGTAGCAAAACCCTTGACTGTTGCAGAACAACATAGTTGTGATTATTTCAGTGATGTGATAGTAATTGTCAGAGACAGAATTGTCCTTGTGGACAGTTTCTAGAGATGAGCTCACTAACACTGCAAAGGAAGTGTCCACTCACAAGAGATCATCAGGCTTTTGAACACAAATCCTGTAGGACACAGAGTGTTGTCTTAGCTTCACTTCCCACTGTGATATTTGGGAACTGGATTTAGTTTGGGCTCCACTTGAAGGACTTCTCCAAGAGAATTATGAAATTTTTTGTACATTTTGAGACCTGAATCCCATAGCCCAGGTTAGGATGCATGGCTGGTTATGTCTGGAGTTCAGCTGACTGGTGGTTGCCTGAAGAGAATACCAACAGCCTGCATCTTGCTGGCTCTGTCCACACTCTCAAAAATGCTGCACCAATTTTGTCCCTAATTTTCTGTTCACTAGTCACGTACATTGCATATCAGAAATTAGCCTGGCTCTTGGAACCTCACAGAGGTGTGACTGCTGCAGAATCTTTGCATTCAATGCTGTAAGGCACTGAGCACTCTAACCCCACCCCTATGTAAATACCCAGGGTAGAAGAGAACGGCTGCTCTTAACCAGAGTTACATATTAAAAAAATAGTTTAAAGTATTTATTCATATTATGAAGTCCAATAAGGGCCAGTGTGTCAATTACCAGTATAAAGTCAGTTATTTTTGTCATTGCTGCTAATATAATGACATAAGCAAGAACCTCAGTATAGTTCTAATTGTATCTGCAACTGCTGACACACTGTTATATACCAGCTTTAAGAAACTGGAATGAAGCCAAAAAAAATTCCCCGTGAAAATGTTTGTACACAACTTTGACACAAGTCATACTTCAAATTAACATTGTACAAAGTTCTGTAACATATAATGTGGTGTAGTGTATGTACAAAGTTTTATGTCTGAAGTGAATGAAAAAACAGCATCTACATACAAATAAAGGATAAAAATATTGAATATAGATTTCTGTATTATTTTTTTTTCTTAAATGACAGATTTTTTTATAGGGAGTTACCAAAAAGACCCTGGAATAAGAAGATGAAATAAACTAATATTTTATTTATTTACTAAGACACTAATATGTGGATTTTGGGGTTCTTTGCTTGGTTTCTGAGTAAAAGAATGAAGAATGGTCATCATAAAGAAAATTTCATAAACAAAATGACTAAGATTAATTTCTTTAAACTGCACTTAACTCTGTAGAAGCAATACGTGATGTAAATTATTATTTTCTCCCTGAATTAATGATTAAGAGTAGATTTTCATTATGCAGTACTAACACAAGTTGTCTCATTCAAAGATAAAACACAGAAAGGGTTATAAATAGAAATAACATTTTATATAAGACTATTTAGCATAATAGAAGTAAAATAAAGCAAAAGTGTCATGATACAAGTCCTTCTGCAGGTCTTTTTTATGAGTTTGAAGTATGAATTGTGTCTGAAACCTTGTGAAAACTTTACATCTGTCCTTGTTGATCTAATGAAGAATAACGCTTGTTGGTTTACTTATGAACTTTGCTCTGCATATGTCCTAGTTGCCGTGAAATATTAATCACACAGACTTCACTGAAAAATGGTTTTGTAAACATTGAGACCAATCCGTCTTTCTTATGAGGAAACATATGGAGCTGGTTGAAATTTTCTGTGAGAATTTCCTTTCTGATGCTATGGGGATGTTTTCTACATAGTAAAGATTTCTTTTCTGCATCCAGTGAGAGAGAGATGTTCTACCCAAGCCACAGAGATATTTATATAACTACAGATGACTAAGAAGAAAGACATCCACATCCTCATCCCTTCTCAATTCATATTTATCAAAGCTGACATCACTAAAACTTCACAGTCCCAGATAAATATGGTCCATAGTTACACCAACAAAAGTCTTGTATTACCTTGCATTTTTTCTATATTTTAAGAATAAATAATGCAAGACACTTCTTTTGGGAGCTGATCCAGCGAAGAGGAAAAATGTATTTAGACCCAGTCAGTTTGTCAGCCCTAATGCCCAACGTCTTTACTTAGCAGATGAATACCCAGAGCAAATTTCTAGCTTTCTTGGAAGCTCACAGATTCTGGTAGTGTTCCTGACAAATGTGTAAATTAGTAAACTTTTTCTTCTACTTTCTTTTTTTTTTTTTGGTCACCCAAATGGATACATGATGATTTACCAAAATCAACACATGAGCACATGATTTTGAGGCAATTTTTCCAGAAAAAAAGGTAATTTCATATAGTTAATTTCAGTAAATTTAAACAATCATTTGTTTTCAAATGTGCTTAAAATGTTCTTACAACCAAAGCAATTGGGAAAAATAAATTACTCATTTATCCATTTAGAATCACTGAAATTTAGAGAAACCCAAACCCCAAATATTTTCTTCTTCCACCCTTTTCAGAACCTTTAGTTTTGGTGAACCAAAACCCGTTGTTTCAAATAGCTGTATCCAGAAACTCATAGAAACAAAGGATTCAGTCCCAGAATTAGTAATTCTGAATATATTAGGAAAATACATTTTCTTTATTACAAGAGATGATTCCTTTGGACTGGATTTGGCCGAGATTCTCTTTGGAGAGTGCAATGTCACTATCTCCATGGACCTGTTCTATTGACTGCCAGTCTGCCTCTTTTCACTACTATAAGATACTGAAACATCAGCTGAAGCAAGCATACTACAAATAATATTGTCTGGAGCTTTTCAGCTGCTAATTTTATTTTTCCACTAGAAACGTGCAGACCTTGTGGTTCAGATCTGAGAAGGGGAATAGCTTCCTCTTGCCAATGGTCTCAACACAGATGTTCTCCCAGTCAAATGTTTCAGGTACATATGTCAAGAAAGTAGGAGCAAAAAAACCCATTGAAATAGATGGAGGATGATCAGGGCACATTTTCCAACTACAATCCAACACCAAAATACTTTGAAGTATTGGAGCAACAAATAAAATTATTCCTTTTTGGCAAGAAAAATATAGAAGTCAAATTAATCTCTTCTGATGGCAAAATAAGAAAACACTAGAATAACTTAGTTTTCATTGTTTTGTGGGAGAAGGAGTGTTTTGGGTTTTTGGTTTTTTTACTAACTTAAACCAACAACTTATTAATAAAAATCACTTAATGGTAAATATTAATGAAGAAATATTAAATCCAATGTTTAAGCATAAGTATATGACACTTAAAATATTATCTTACAGTGAACCGCTGAGATTGCTGAAGCTTCTAGATTTTCAAGACTACCTTCCTAGGCAAGTTATAACACAAGGATTGTAGCCAGGTTGTTTCCAAGTTACCATCGAGCTTATCTTTTATAAACACATAATGTCTCTTATTATACTAACAGATATTTCTTCAAAAACATACAAGATTTTGGCTCAGAAAACCTTTAGTAATAGTAAAAAGGATACTAGAGTCCAAAAATTTCTCTAATTTCTTTAGGTTTTTTGGCTGGAACGAAATTAGTAAAAATGCTTCCTCATGCTGAAACATTTCTTTCCATGTACTGTAAAAATTTTAAAAATTGCTACTCTATTTAGTTGACCTGCTAGGCTTAGGCAGAAGTAAAAGTGGGTATTTTCTCAGGTTATTGCATTTTTCTCTGACTGTCAGAACAAGGATTTGGTAACAAATCTTTCTTACTGAGGGTCTTTTAATTTATTTACTTCGTCTTTCAACCCTAGTAGAGCAAGCATCTTGTTTGTCCTTGGCAACTTATTGAAAAACATTTATAGATGTACCTCATACTTTCCTGATACCTTAATAGGAAGGGCTGACTATTTTTCTTTCCCTTAGGAAGTATATTTTATCATAACAATTCATGGTGAAAAATAACATCCAAACTTAAGTGTAGTTAAACACCTCTGTCTCCTGCCCTTCTGAGTTTAGTCATTGAGCTGAGAAAATGTGTTATCTGTAACTACCATTGCTTCCAATCAGTTTAGCAATGCTTATTGCATCTATTCTATGGGAGTTCCAACAAGCCAGACTTCCCTATTTATGTCTGAAGGCTTTCACAGTAGTCCAGTGCTACTCTCAGTGCTATTCTCTAGACTAGACATTTTAAAGGTAACTTTTGGTTAACTTAAGCTAAGTTGAGCTTTGAAGCAACCTTAGCAGGCTGCATGCTCTTTTAGAAAAGATTCAGGCAGTTTCTTACAATCCTTGAAAGCAGATATATAAACCAATAAATAAAGGGCTTTGTATGTTCTTCACAAGCATACCATTGCTGAGGGTGGTCATTAGGAACAAGAAAGGAGAACAAGTTTTCATGGATTTTCCATTCTGAAGAGGCTGCTGGTGATGAAAAAGTGGATAAGAGGCATTGCTTAATGAAAGACAAAGGAGAAAAGAGTCTTAATCCAGAAAAGACTGAGTAAAACCCAGATACTTTTCCTACTATGAGCACTTCTGTATGCATAAGTACACACACCTATATAGCACCTTGCTTCCCCTGGATGCCAGAGCCACCTGTATTCTTATCCCTACCATATTAAACGTGAACGTGGAGAAGCACAAGGGCTATGACAATAAATATAATGGTATATATCAGTACTAGAAGGAGTTGCTATACCTTTTTAATTAACATAGTTGAAGTTCAATAACAATGCTTTTGTAAATGCTGATAGATGTCAAAATACATTTGTTTCAATTTAGGTGCTCATTATTCTGCTATCCAATAAAAGAATGTTATGAATTTTTTATACATTTACTAGATGTAGCAAAATAAAATAAATTATAATAAAGCAAATTGGCACACCCACTACAGATTTAGTAATAAATATTTACAGCTGAGAAAGGCAATACAAGTCTTAAAGAGAATTTTAGTCAGTGAAAATATATTATAAAGCTAGTACATAGTGAAATAATAGCCACTGGAAGGTTGACAATATTTAAAGAAAAAGAAAGGAAGGAGAGTGTAAGGGTTACAGGAATGTTAAGGAGGTGAGAGTCTGTACAGAATTAGGAACCAGCAGCATCGTCAAAAAAGACTGTCGCTGAGTCTATTTAGAATGGAGACTGAAGAGGCAACAGCAATGGCCTTTGAAATTTGAAGGCAATAATTATTTACATTTGACATAGGAATTATATACAACACCAGTGAGCTGTGCACTTCTTTTGTTATACGTGTTTGAGCATGAAATATTAACATTGGAGCCTGCTATGAGAGTTATTAGGGAAATGAAGATTCTCAGTTGCTTTGCATCACCAAAATAACCTTAATATTTCTGATCTCTTGAAATACAAGTGAAATAAAGCCTAGGGAGTGAAAAAACAAACAAAAAATCAAAACCAAACCCAAACCAAATTTTCATCATAATAATGATAAAAAAATGATAAAAGTAAAAGAAAAAGGTATACAATATGTATAGTGCAACTGAGGCTCGAAGTCAGAGAAGATGATTGGATTCAGTGAGTGGAGAGATTTCTTATAGTTGTACATTCCTAAATTAATTAAGCTAAACAAAACAAAAAATCATATTGAAAATTGTATATAAACCAAGTAAATGGGGAAAATGATTTTCAAGAACAATATAAAAGATTGCACTAGCAGGTATTTCATTCAGATGTACCCCATGGTATAAGCCCATTTCCTCATCTCTTGGACCAGGATAACAGGACAGCTATATGTAACCAGTCTGTGAATTTCTATAGCATATGCAGATTTTCCTTGGTTTTTTCTTTAGTTTGTTTATCTTTTTTGCAGTACTGAAGATCAATAGGATGGACATTGGTGTTTTGCAAATATTCAAGATATGAACTCCAACTCTAAAAAGAACTGTAAAAGAATGGTATTAATAGCACAGTTCCATGTTTCTGACAACAAAAGCATAATAGAGGCAACATGAGCTATAACTATCATAAAAGTACTTCAAAACTTCAGAGGAAGAAGGAAGAAAACAGTGAGAAATGAAAGCCCCTTCCCTACATTTGCTTTTAGATCAGAGAACAAATCTGGCACCCATCTGTACATTAAAATAGGGGTTTAACACTCAGGTGCTGACCTATGACACACTCTGTGCCTCAGTACCTCTTTGAGACAATGACAGGGAACAGGGAAGGACAGGGAAGGACAGGGAACAGCAAAGCACATGTACCCTGCAAACCCTACAATGCTGACAGCTGTGCATTGACAGAAGTCTTATTTGCAAGATTTCTGTAGGTGTGTCTTGGGCTCAGTATATGTTGAAAGCAGTTTTTATGCTGATTTAATCATATATTAGTACAAATGGCATAATGGTGTCCTTATCAAGTGTGTACATAGTCATTATGTTTATAGTTCTTCTGTCAAAGGAATCCCACAGAAATGGGGTGGTTTTGTACTCGACACTGAATATATGCTGTTATATCAGCATTTCTGAAGGTCATAAATAATGGTACAGGTATTTTGCATGCTGGATGTATGCCTAATATTGTGGGCATAGGGCAGAGATTTCATATGTTTGAAGACACAATTCAGGTTTTTTTTTCTTTTCATTAATTCCTGAAAGCCAAGTCTTACCAAATGTACATGGTATGGCAAGTAATCTCCAGTTTCCATAGACTTACATAAATCAGAAGAATTCAAAACACATAATACTGTCCCAATATATCTATTTCAGTGCAACACAAAAGGCCTACATCGGTGTGTTGCTAATGACTAACACAAGCTAATAGCTGTTTGCGTACTTCAGGGTGGTTGAAGGGCAAGCAATTCAGTTGAAGTCATTAACTCATGGAAATATCTCAGCTAACTTGGAGAGTAAAGAAATAAAGAAGCACTTTATTTTGCAAGGCAAAAGTGGACACATTTGATTTAAATGAGTTTTGTTGCTTACAGAGATAGGCAATTTTACTATAGAAATATAATGCCTAATGTTTATAGAAACTTCCTAAATCTCTGACATTCTTGAAAAGCCCTGTATTTTTACTGGACAGATATGAAAGGAGCAGTCTGTGACAGAGGTCTGAACAACCATTCTTAAAGAAGAAAAACCAAGAACAAAATGCTTATTATGTGACTGCCCTACAATACTACAGAGCTTTGTTTTTGCCATGGTGTAATAATGTGTACTATGGAAAAAGATCTTAGGATACATAAATGGAATTTTTGTCTAATTCTGTCAATACTTCACATATTCCTCTGGTATACTATCATAGTGTTCTGGGGTGAAACACTGCTTTCTCCCTCGTTGTCTTCCACAAAAGGTCAAAAGACTGCTATCCTCTAGAAAGATGCTGGAGTGATCTTACTAAAGCTATAAATTGAGACTCAAAGATCTCATTAAAAATGAAATAAAATAACATTTAACATGGAAAGGAATAACCACATAAATATTTGATTACATTCTTTGCTTGTAATATATTAATGACCCAAGAAGTATCAAAGCCACATTGTGGCTAAATGCGATGCAAACTTGCAGAAACCACTTGTGACACAGACTGTTGTTACACTAATTACAGCGGCAGGTCCAGCATTGTAGAAGGAAAGATTCAGAGTGGAGATGAGTCTTTAAAACAGATAATGGTACAGTGTTAAGGGCTGACAGGTTATATCTTTGCAAATGCAGCAAAACAAGTTCAAAAGCTGCCGCTGATAGACAAGTAAGGAGAGAAATATGAATTCGGCAAGCATCAACCCTTCCCCTGGCATGGGCTGTTCCCTAGAT